>JAVTVY010015823.1:0-62747 GCA_036873755.1 Hanleya hanleyi | reverse complement strand
ATTATGGAAGCCGGATGCGGCCATCTCGTGTTTTCGCATTTTTTCATCGATAATGGTATCGCGAAAAGGCGAAAGCGCGACACGAAAACAGGACGTGATAACGGGATGAGGCCATCTCGTGTTTTCGCCTTATCGCATCGATAATATGCGAAAACGCGAAAACACGTTGCCCTTTAGCGTTTTCGTGATTTCGCGTTTTCATGTTTTCGCAAATTCGTGTTTTCGTGTTTTCGCATTTTCGCGTTTTCGCAGTTTCCGTTTGATATTGAAACGTTTACGTGGGGAATGGATGTTTCAGATCCACAAGAGAGTGCGCAGGGTCCCCAAGACAAACTGTCAGGCTACCGGGAACGCACTCGTGCACTGATCTTGGCCAACGAGGGAGTTCGATTCAACCTGTCACCTTGTCTGGATCGAGGAGGTTGGAAAGGAAGACCTCAAAGTTTCTGCTGGTCTGCCTCGTTTCAGTGGGAGCCTGGCTTATATAGGGCTACCGCTGTTCTAGTGATAAAGGTAGAAACAGATGTCGAAGATACCAGCGCTCTCTTTATTGTCAAATTACCAAAATCCCCGATCAGTTTATCTGGACTTCGCTGCATAAATATGGCTATGGAGGAACAAACCATAATTCATAACGGACGTAACTGGTAACTCTCAGCTTCCAACTCTCTCTAGTTAATTGATACGACGACCGTAAAGTTCACTGTCCTCATCTGCATATTCTCAATGTTGACTTCCGGATTCCCGACTGACGTCATCTACAGCGAAACAAGCGAGTAAACACAGCCCGGGGTTCCTTTCGCCGTCCCAACTGATCGTTTGAGATAACTTCACCGGGATTTCGAGGCATTGTCTGTCTTCCGGATTATTGTAGTTCATTCTAGGAAAATTACAGCGTTGAATTCCATCAGGTAAGTGAACCGCACACGTAAACACAATGTCACTTTCGATTTCACAGTAGTCACGTGTTAAAACACCAGCAGTGATTTATTAAAGGGGAACCCAAGGGGTCGTTTTCATTCTGCACTTTCGTTACACTACCCCCGCCTTCGAAGAACATGATGCCCTCGTCATGGCTCTCGTCACGCTACCAGCATCACGGATAGGCAGAACAGAACATATGTACAATGTATGTACGACGGTCCTCTTGACTTCCTGGCCAAGTCGCCGTCAGGTGAAATGAACATCAGGTCCACAGCAGGCAACAGCTTTCTCTTGCTGAAGTCATGCATCTGAGGCAGTAAAGCTTCGGGATCGCCCATCCCGTGCTCGTCGCCCACAGGAGTACCTGCAGGTCGGCCCTGCACCACAGGTCATCCCTCCACGATCACGGGCATCAGCTATATTTCTCTGGTCGTGCATCTCCTGTCCACTGGCGGGCTAAAACATAGTCATTAAAGCGCCCCGGTCGCTGGACACGACGTCTTCGGGTCGTTCGTGGAGGACTCCACGTCTCCGGCAAGGCCATCTGCTCTTCCGGAAGAGGCGACTCAACTTCAACAGGGGAATCCGGCGGTAATCCAACTTCGTAATCTGTCAATCTCCGAGGACGACGGGTCGTCAACCTCTCGTCTGCCGAGGTGCTGGAGATCTCACTGCGGCTGGATGCTCCACCGGATATGGAAAGACCGTCGCGGGCTCCGAGTCGTTCTCAGATTCGACATCACCATCCTTCTCCGCAGACTCCGTGGTCTCACTATCCGACGTCTCGCTGGTGTAGAAGGGCTTTAAAAGATCACGATGGAATACACGGATGCCACCAGCCTCGTCTGCGACGCGATATGTCACATCAGTCAGGGCTTCTTTCACAATAAAAGACCCTCTCAAGCAAACCTGATCACCAGGCTTGTAACTGTGAGGAAAAGTTCTCGTATCGTCCACCACCAGTTGAAACGTGGGTGCCGCCAACGACGTTTTTGGTGCATCCGGCGGTCGGGAACCCTCTCGTCTACGGCCTTCGGGGCAAGTCGCTCGATAGTAGTCATGTTTTCCGCATGTCTACCACCTTGGTGTCCAATCTCGGTTGTCGTATGGTCGTTGTCGGCCACGTCTAGTTCCCCATCTCGACCGGTATCGTCGCGGCGGTTGCCAGTGCTGTGATTCAGTGTCTCGCTGAAGCTGTTCCAATAACCGCTTCAATTCTTTCAGGTGCTGAGTCTCCGTTCCCATCTTTTTCTCGCCATGAACAGCTCTGGTTGTTGCCCATGTTTCATGTCGACGAAATCTCTTGAATGGTTCTATTTCCAAGGCTGCATGCAATGCACTGCCGCATCCAAGTTCTTGGGTCGGGTCTGCCAGACTTCAAATCTCAGCTCATCACCGATGGCGTCCAGGAACTGATCCTTGGCTAGAGTATCCTGAATGTCGTCTCCGGCATCAGGATAAGCCAACTGTGTCAGGCGGATTAACGCCTGAGGCAGGCCCGGGAGATCTTCATCCCTCTCATGGTGTCTAGACCTCAGCTGCGACTTGTACATGTACATCTGATTTGGCGGGAAAAAGCGCTTCTCCAAGGCTTCCTTTAAACGGTCGTAGTCGGTACTGCCCGGTGCCGACTTAAGGCTGGTTAGTACTTGTTGTGCTGACCCCCGTAAAGCGACGGCCAGGTACTGACCCTGTTGCTGGTACGTCCAACCATTTATAACGGCGCAATGACCGAAGTGAGTCAAATAGTCTCGCCACGGCGTAGTACCGTCGTAGGTAGCGGCCTTCACCATGGTCGTCTTCGGCCGTTTAGGTCCCTCCATGGGCGTTGACGTCTGTAATGGCTGATCCCATGTAACTGAAGGTGGTTCATCCCGGCGTCTTCTTGGCGGCGACTCATCTCGCCTCGACGTCGTCCCAGATGCGGCTTCGTTTCGACCCCGTAGTGGCGTCTCTGCGGCTAGGCGCCCCATTTCCAGTCCGGCCGGCCCAGAATGACTGTAATCTTCAACATTCGGTTGAGTCATCTCGTCACTGGAACTTTGATTTCTTAGCATCGTGGACATCTGCCCCATCATGGCGGTCATCGCTGTGCATAATGCATTTGAGACATTACGCTGGTCTTCTACCTCTCGTCTTAGGTCAACGTCGGGTTGTTCAGGTACTGGCTCACGCCCCCTCAGTCGATCTTCGGTAGACGTCTCCGCTGAAGGTCGTGGCGTCAGGTCGGCCGGTGGTGCCAACAGCACCGATCCCAGTTCCAGCGTGGACAAATCAAGAAGATTTTCATAACCCAGCGTTGCTGTGGTTGATCGTCCGGAAGCCACGCCTCTTCCCGTCTCACGTCGTTCCCGTGGACTCGGCATCGTGGAGAATTTCGGTCGGGCTCCTCTTCCGTCAGGTGGTTGGCCCCTGGCTCCCGGTTGTCGTAACTCGGCGCCGAAATCTCCAGTTATATTCATGGTTGTCTGGTCCGGATCCATGTTATCCGCCAGGCTTGGTCTCCTTTCCTTCGTCTCCCAGATGTTGGCCATCCCACCGCAGCCACCAGTTGAAACGTTTACGTGGAGAATGGGTGTTTCAGATCCACAAGAGAGTGCGCAGGGTCCCCAAAACAAACTGTCAGGCTACCGGGAACGCACTCGTGCACTGATCTTGGCCAACGAGGGAGTTCGATTCAACCTGTCACCTTGTCTGGATCGAGGAGGTTGGAAAGGAAGACCTCAAAGTTTCTGCTGGTCTGCCTCGTTTCAGTGGGAGCCTGGCTTATATAGGGCTACCGCTCTTCTGGGGATAAAGGTAGAAACAGACGTCGAAGAGCGCCCTCTTTATTGTCAAATTACCACAATCCCCGATCTGGACTTCGCTGCATAAATATGGCTATGGAGGAACAAACCATAATTCATAACGGACGTAACTGGTAACTCACAGGCTCCAACACTCTCTAGTTAATTGATACGACGACCGCAAAGTTCACTGTCCTCATCTGCATATTCTCAATGTTGACTTCCGGATTCCCGACTCACGTCATCTACAGCGAAACAAGCGAGTAAACACAGCCCGGGGTTCCTTTCGCCGTCCCAACTGATCGTTTGAGATAACTTCATCGGGATTTCGAGGCATTGTCTGTCTCCCGGATTATTGTAGTTCATTTTAGGAAAATTACAGCGTTGAATTCCATCAGATAAGTGAACCGCACACGTAAACACAATGTCACTTTCGATTTCACAGTAGTCACGTGGCAAAACACCAGCAGAGATTTATTAAAGGGGAACCCAAGGGGTCGTTTTCATTCTGCACTTTCGTTACAATATATAGCTGATGTATTGCCATTCGGGTGCATTGGGACTGTTACAGTAGTGAATGAGACCTTTAACATTTGCAGTGAGTGGGGATACATATCAAAACCTATCTACAACCATGGTAAAACAAATTGTTCTCAAGGATTTTGCATTCCCCAATGAAAATGAGGGATATTACTTTTGAAAGTATGTCCCACGCTAGTCATACATAGTTATAGCTATAGATAAACATGTAATATATGCCTTGGAAAAACAGAGGTCAGGAAATTCTTGCCCCTGAGTTTGTTTTCACAAAAATCGGTATCTTTTTATATAAATTTTCATAATACTGACATTGCATTTCCATAACCTCGCTTCTATTGCAAATTATACTACCATCATGAGATTTCAGTCTAGTTATACATTTCGCTGAATATCTCGCTTCTTTCCTAAATTGAGGAAATCTGTCTCCTGAATGCTCACTTATTTCTGCCCCTAACTGCCCTAACTTTCTTTGTAAATCTTCCATGTTTTCATTCTTCCTTAGATATTTTCTCTGCTGTATTTTACTGTATATTTCCTATTATTCATTTTACCAAGATCCCAACTAATGCTTCAATTTTATTTGTTCAATGTATACGTTTAGAGCATCTAAATATACCTTATCTTGCAGCAATTAAATTTCAATATGAGTGTCCTTTTTCAACAGTTATGACAATGCATCTTGCATGACCGGCATACTCGTGATGCTCACTTTTATAGCGCCCCAAGATGCGTACTTTGTGGTCCGTACATTGCACGTTGAGGTGTTAAACGCGAAAAAGCGAAATCACGAAAACGCCAATACACGACAACACGAAAACACGAAATACAAAAACGCTAAAACACAAACACGGGACACGAAAATGCGACGCGAGAACGCAAAAACGAGAGGCGAAATATGTTTCCGGTTTTCGTGTTTTCGCGTCGCGTTTTCGCATCGCGTTTTCGCGTCGCGTTTTCGTGTTTTCGCGTCGAGTTTTCTCGTTATTATCATCGATGGGAAAATGCAAAAACACGAGAAGGCCACATCCGGCTTCCATATAAAATGCCCTTTTCAGTTCCATGTCGTTTGAACCAAAACCATTGTCATAAGTTAAATTTTCTTCTACAATATTCGACTAAACTGGTTCGTGTGTTTGGAAAAATACGGCAAAATGTCATCTGACCACACTCTCACCGCCCTCAACAAAACATGAATTCCACATCCCTTATGTATTTACTCGTGTGTCATCATACAAAACTAAGCCGGGACGTCTAAGAACGTACATGTACATGTAGCTGGGCAAGCGCACTGCAAAAGAGATCTCTCCTCTGCACCGCCTGAAATGTGTAAAAATGTGACGTGCCAAAGGTGTTATTCAGAATGCCCCAGATTTTCTTTATAACAGGCCATGTCAAAAGTAGTTCCCGGTTGCAAAAGGCAGCGATATCATTCTATACTCGATTATAGACGTGTATGACCGAGTGCTGTCAGCAAATACATCGTGTTGCTCGTATATATTATCAATGAAACGGGACAAGGTGAGAAATGCAGGAAATTCACGCCGCTAAATGAAAACTGGCGAAAGAAAGTTTGGGCGTGTGCCCCCGACATAACCGGACACGTGCGAATGCATTCAGGACAATTTTCTGTCATTGGCCACTCCAGGCTGTAAGATTCCGGAACATGCCTTCATATCATGTTTCCGGCAGCTAACGAGCATGTCAAACATAAAAATCCTCCGGAATATGCAGAGTTGTTTCGTCGTATATTTACACATTCAGCCTTCTTGTGGCGGAGCCGACGGGGAACGGCATTTTGAAAAAAAAAGTGAGACAGAACTTATAGCGGTACATGTAAGGTAAGTAAATTTACAGGTTCATGTCTAAGACCTGGCTCCTAATCTCCTAATAAGCCAATGACGACACACAATTTGGCATTGATTGACGTTAGACGGTCTACTGATTTCAAGTCAACTTTTCCAGGGAGGTAACTCTTGGTGTCCTTTTTCCAGGTTAAAGTATAGGGGGCGCCACATCGCCTTTCACCTCTGTGACGCCTGTGGCGCCAGGGGGCGCCACCAGCTCAAGGTCACGTGGAGGTCAAAAGTAGTTCCGGCAGCCTCTAACCTTTGTATTCTTCCGCGGTCTAGTGGTGATGCCGTCACTTCCCTGGACAGAAAGTAGTCCCATGTCAACCAAGGGACTTCCAATGTTAATGTATACGGGGAATGCCTAAAAAGAGTATGGGAATAGACGTTTTGTGACCGGGGTGGGTCCCTAGTGTACCGAATGGGTCGAGTGAGGTGTCAAAGTGAAGCGCTCCTCGAGAGCCATTCAGGCATGGGTGGGTGCTTGTAAAATTAGGATTTTTTCCCGAAAATATAAAAAGCGAAACACGGACTTTACCCCTAAAATAGGGGAAAACCACTATCAACTCTAGCCAAAAGGGCTAATATCGGTCCCCGGGCTTATCGGGGCCTGCCTATCAAGTCAATGGGGTGGGTGCATGTAAAATTAGGATTGTTTTCCGAAAATATAATACGAAGCTGCGCATCTGAAAACCCCTCGGCTCTGGGCGCCAGCCATTCATAATATATTCAATTTAAAACAAGGCTTCAGGAACACCACGCAGCCAAGTAACAAATATACAGATTATGAAAAATTTTGCCATTAGAAATGGCCTCAAACGTTTCCGTCCAATCAGAGAAACCGGTATTCATTACATAAGTCTGTTGATGCATCGACGATGTATACCAAATTTTACATCGAACATTTGAAAATTATCTGAGATAGAGATCCCTAATGATTTCGCATAAATTAAAGATGGCCGCCCATCCTTCCCACCACTCAGAGAAACTGATGTGGTTATTCATTGCAAGTCTCTTGATACATAGATTCTGTATACCAAGTTTCATATAGAACACTGAAATGGTATCAAAGATAATCATTAAAGATTTTGCATAAATTAAAGATGGGCATATGCAGTGCACATCCGTATCAGGGAAACTGGTTTGGTCATTCCTTTGAAGTTTCTTGATGCATCGATGATCTATACCAAGTTTCACACTGAACAGAGAAATGGTACCTAAGATACACAAGATTAATGATTTCGCATAAATTAAATATGGCCGCCAAAGTTTCCAACCAATGAGGTCCAGATTCAATAAGGTTCTGGGTCATGAGCATATGGATGTGCAGTGCAAGTTTGGGGTGCCTAGGGTAAGTCGTTCTAAAGATATCTTGGTAACAAGAAAGCTGTGATGGTTTCGCATAAATTAAAGATGGCCGCCAAAGTTTCTAACCAATCAGGTCCAGATTCAATAGGATTCTGGGTCACAAGCATACGGATGTGCACTGCAAGTTTGGTGTGCCTAAGGTAAGTCGTTCTGAAGATATCTTGGTAACGAGAAAGGTGTGACGGACAGACGGACAGACGTACATGACGACGACAATACCCTTCGGCCAAATTTTGGCCGAGGGGTAAAAAGCGGAACACGGACTTTACCCCTACAATAGGGGTTTGTATTATACAATATAAGAGAAAATGCCTGTATGGGGTATGGAGATCTTTTTTCTCGTGGGCTTTACTATGGCTTGTGTGGTCTCGTTTTTCTCGTCTCGCCATGAAAATGACAATGGGAAGGGTCCCGGAGCGAATCGGTGAAATTTTGGGAAAAAGTCACCGGTATATAGCCCCATATAGTGCCATACTGGCTATGTGGGGGGAGGGGTGGTCAATTTTTTTTTGTGGGTGTTACTATGGGTTGTGGGGTCTCGTTTTTCTCGTCTCGCCGAAAAAAACACAATAGGAGGGGTCTCGGAGCGAATCGGTGAAATTTTTGGGAAAAGTCACCGAGGTCTATATATAGGCTCATACTGGCTATATGGGGGGAGGGCTGGTCAATTTTTTTTATCGATGTTACTATGGGTTGTGGGGTCTCGTTTTTCTCGTCTCGCCGAGAAAAACACAATGGGAGGGGTCCCGGAGCGAATCGGTGAAAGGTGGTGGTACGATAAGGCGGGATTTTGGCCCATACGTGGTGCGATTGAAATCGAAAAAATGAAATGTCCTAAAAATACTTGTGTTTTAATGCAACGGCAAGAAAAAATATAAGTTCACAATATGTGAAAGTTTTAGTGCGGTTGCGTTATGATTATAGTTATCACATGAAACTGAAATCCACAGCTTGTGCTATTTCGTGAAAAAAGGGTCCAAATCGAGTCCTTCAGACACGCATTTAGACACGAAGGACCCCTTGGACCAAAACGCCATTTAACCTGGTGTTGTGCGGTTGCATTATATCCCCACTGTTGGAAAATCTTTTTGGTCCAAGGAGTCCTTCATACTAAAAAATGAAAAGTTATGAATCATAACGTTTGAAGTTTTCGTAAGTAGATTAAAGTGACAAAATAGCCTGCTACAGTTGTTCGTAT
Organism: Hanleya hanleyi; assembly: GCA_036873755.1. Lineage (NCBI taxonomy): Eukaryota > Metazoa > Mollusca > Polyplacophora > Lepidopleurida > Hanleyidae > Hanleya > Hanleya hanleyi. The sequence goes on along the minus strand of JAVTVY010015823.1, from coordinate 54,084 downwards.
GTCGTGGTGTAGTGGATACGCACGTTGGATCAAGCGCCTCGAAAGTTTCTTTTACCGAGTTCGAATCCCAGGAGGGTGCCATGTGTGACGTCGACAAGTTATTTCAATCTTTCTCATTTTTGTAAAAAGAAATTGCATTCTGTATATCTGAAATAAGATTTCAGTCTATCATTATGAACCAATTAAAAGTTAAATAAATATTTTTTAACTATGAAAATATACCATGTGGACATTACGGACTAGTCAAACGTTGAAATCGAACGATCAGTCGCTAGCTGTTACAACGGCAATATATTCGCCTAAATTGTATATTTATTCTCCAATATGTGCAAACAAAATCGACTGCAACGTTGTGAAATAATAACGCCTTGGTATCGAAAATATGTGAAGCTATCATGGTTCACCGTAACATTTAGTCCGTTGATTGACAGTTGCCGCCGATGACAAGCTGTACATTGCATTGTGATTGACAGATGGAGAGAAGAAATGTACATTCCTATGAGTCGACTGTCTGTGGGCAAAAACCCCGCCTTACAATACCATCTCCTTTTTGGGAAAAGTCACCGAGGTCTGTATATAGGCTCATAGGCTGGCTATATGGGGTATAGGTTCAACCTTGGAAATTCACACACGTTCATTGTGATATGGGTTGTTTGGATTTGTTTCTCACGTCTCGTCATTTAGAACACGATGGGAAGGGTCTCGGAGCGCAACGGTGAATTTTTTGGAAAAGTACCATGTAGCCCATATAGTCCCATACTGGCTATATGGGGGTATAGATTCAACCTGGGAAATTCACACACGTTCATTGTGATATGGGTTGTTTGGATTTGTTTTTCACGTCTCGTCATTTAGAACACGATGGGAAGGGTTTCGAAGCGAAACGGTGAAATTTTTGGAAAAAGTTCACCGAGGCCTGGGTAAGCCCATAGGCCTATACTGCATGGCTATGGGGTATATGCCCATACGGGGTGGACGTTTTGGGGTCTAGGTGGGCCCCTAATGATCCTATGGTGTCGTATGAGGTCTTATTTTGAAGCTCTCGTGGAGGAGCATCCGACTGGTCTAATAATTCGTCCGTTCTCAATATTCTGCGCATGCGCAGTCTGGCCCGTAGTATAGAAAGCAGGCATTTTGGGGTGTATGTGGGTGTGTGTTTGGGGTAGAGATGGACCGCTATGGGTCCGAATCAGTCGTGGAAGGTGGCAAAGGGAAGCTTGTGTTGGGTAGAGTCAGAATGGCGTGTTTTTAAATGCAAGTCGCGTCAATCTGCGCATGCGCAGTTGGTTGTAGTAAGTAAAGTGGCCATTTTGGGGCAGTGCAGGAAGGTATTTGGTGTCGAGATGGACCATCCTTGGTCCGAATGCGTCCTGGGAGGTGTCATTTTGTAGCTCTCGGGGTGTAGACCCCGATTTGAGGGATGTTCACGTCATCTGTGACGTCATTGGTGACGTCATCAGTACGAGTAGTAGCCAAAGTGAACATTTTGGGGCAGTGAAGGAAGGTATTTGGGGTAGAGATGGACCATCCTTGGTCCGAATGCGTCCTGAGAGGTGTCATGTTGTAGCTCTCGGGGTGTACAGCCCCATTTGAGGGATGTTCCCGTTATCTGTGACGTCATCGGTGACGTCATCAGTACGAGTAGTAGCGAAAGTGGGCATTTTAGGAAAGTGCAGGAAGGTATTTGGGGTAGAGAGGGACCATCCTTGGTCCGATTGTGTCGTGGAAGGTGTCATCTTGTAGCTTTCATGGTGTACATCCCTCTTTGAGGGATGTTCGCGTCATCTGTAACGTCATCAGTACGAGTAGTAGCGAAAGTGGGCATTTTGGGGCAGTGAAGGAAGGTATTTGGGGTAGAGATGGACCATCGTTGGTCCGAATGCGTCGTGGGAGGTGTCATCTTGTAGCCTTCGGGGTGCAGACCCCGATTTGAGGGATGTTCACAGCATCTGTGACGTCATTGATGACGTCATCAGTAGGAGTAGTAGCGAAAGTGGGCATTTTGGGGCGGTGAAGAAAGGGATTTGGGGTAGGGATAGACCATCCTTGGTCCGAATGCGTCGTGGGGGTGTCATCTTGCAGCTCTCGGGGTGTAGACCACGATTTGAGAGACGTCCACAGCATCTGTAACGTCATCGGTGACGCCATCAGTACGAGTAATAGCGAAAGTGGGCATTTTAGGGGAGTGAAGGAAGTATTAGTAGTATATAAGAGCATTTCGAGCCCTTTTGACCTAGCGGCGCAAGGCGCAATGAGAGGATTCGCGCGTGTGTGTGTGCGTGTGTGTGTGTGCGTGTGTGTGTGTATGCTTGCGTGTACGCGTGTGAGTGTGCTTTCGTGTGTGTGTGTACGCGTGTGGGTGTGTGTGTGCATGTATACGTCTGTGTGTATATGTGCGCGTGCATGTGCGTGTGTGTGTGTATGCGTGTATGTGTGTATGCGTGATGTGGCGGTGATTACGAGCTTGGTAGGATTCTAGATTAACTTGGGAAGGATGGGCAGTTCCATTTGGACCAATCAGCGGCCGAGAAAAAGAACCAATCAGCGGTCGAACAATCAGCCAATCGATAAGCACCGGTTCTTTCCATGCCTCGGGGACTTGGGGTCCCCACGGTAGGCTTTCGACGCGGTCCGCGCGTGCATCCGGGGATGTGTATGTGTGGGTGTGCGTGTGTGTATGAGTGTGTATGCGTGTATGCGTCTGTGTGTATGCGTGTGTGTGTGTGCGTGCATGTGCGTGTGTATGCGTGTATGTGTGTATGCGTGATGTGGCGGTGATTACGAGCTTGGTAGGATTCTAGATTAACCTGGGAAGGATGGGCAGTTCCATTTGGACCAATCTTTCCACAATGTCGTTCACCTTCGTGTCTCTTCGGTCACGTCCGAGTCTCTTCGGTCACGTTCCGAAAAGACACGGAGGTGCCCGAAGAGACACGGAGGTGCCCGAAGATGTCACGGAGGTCACCAAAGATGTCACGGAGGTGCCCGAAGAGACACGGAGGTCACCGAAGATGTCACGGAGATCACCGAAGAGACACGGAGGTGCCCGAACATGTCACGGAAGTCAACGCCCGGTGGTGGTGGTGGTGGTGGTGGTGAGAGCTCCCGTGTGGCAGAGCTCTTGGATCGGAGCTCTTGGAGCTCAAAGCGTGTGGAGCTTTGAGCTCGGAAGTGACATTTGCATATGACCTCTGTGAGGTCACTTCCGCTTCCGGTAACGTGACCGAAACTGACCTTTGGTCCCTGCGCGCACTGACAAAACAATAAAAATTGCGCGCAGGGGCCAAAGGTCAGTTTCGGTCACGCGAATGGAAGCGGAAGTGACCTCACAGAGGTCATATGCAAATGTTACTTCCGAGCTCTGAGCTCCACACGCTTTGAGCTCCAAGAGCTCCGATCCAAGAGCTCTGCCACACGGGAGCTCCCACCACCACCACCACCACCACCAGGCGTTGACTTCCGTGACATGTTCGGGCACCTCCGTGTCTCTTCGGTGATCTCCGTGACATCTTCGGTGACCTCCGTGTCTCTTCGGGCACCTCCGTGACATCTTCGGTGACCTCCGTGACATCTTCGGGCACCTCCGTGTCTCTTCGGGCACCTCCGTGTCTTTTCGGAACGTGACCGAAGAGACTCGGACGAAGAGACTCGGAAGTGACCGAAGAGACACGAAGGTGAACGACATTGTGGAAAGATTGGTCCAAATGGAACTGCCCATCCTTCCCAGGTTAATCTAGAATCCTACCAAGCTCGTAATCACCGCCACATCACGCATACACACATACACGCATACACACACACGCACATGCACGCACACATACACACATACACACAGACGCATACGCGTACACACACGCAAGCATACACATACACACGCACGCACACACGCTTACACACTCTCGAAAGCACACACAGACGCATACACACACATGCATGCACACACGCACACACACATACATACACACACATACACGCACACACATACACGCATATACGCATATACGCACACGCGTACACACACACGCAAGCCCACACACACATGCATACATACACACACACACGCACACACAGACGCATATACACACTTGCATACACACACACACGCACGCATACATACACGCTTACGCACACTTGCATACACACACACACGCACCAACACGCATACACACACACACACACACGAAAGCACACTTACACGCGTACACGCAAGCATACACCCACACACGCACACACGCGCGAATACTCTCATTGCGCCTTGCGCCGCTAGGTCAAAAGGGCTCGAAATGCGCTTTTATACTACTAATCCTTCCTTCACTCCCCTAAAATGCCCACTTTCGCTATTACTCGTACTGATGACGTCACAGATGCTGTGGCCACTCTCAAATCGGGGTCTGCACCCCGAAGGCTACAAGATGACACCTCCCACGACGCATTCGGATCAACGATGGTCCATCTCTACCCCAAATACCTTCTTTCACTGCCCCAAAATGCCCACTTTCGCTACTACTCGTACTGATGACGTCATCAATGACGTCACAGATGACGCGAAGATCCCTCAAATGGGGATGTACACCATGAAAGCTACAATATGACACCTCCCACGACACAATCGGACCAAGGATGGTCCCTCTCTACCCCAAATACCTTCCTGCACTTTCCTAAAATGCCCACTTTCGCTACTACTCATACTGATGACGTCACCGATGAGGTCACAGATAACGGGAACATCCCTCAAATGGGGCTGTACACCCCGGGAGCTACAAGACGACACCTCCCATGACGCATTCGGACCAAGGATGGTCCATATCTACCCCAAATACCTTCCTGCACTTTCCTAAAATGCCCACTTTCGCTACTACTCGTACTGATGACGTCACCGATGACGTCACAGATAACGGGAACATCCCTCAAATGGGGCTGTACACCCCGAGAGCTACAAGATGACACCTCCCAGGACGCATTCGGACCAAGGATGGTCCATCTCGACACAAAATATCTTCCTGCACTACCCCAAAATGTTCACTATGGCTACTACTCGTACTGATGACGTCACCAATGACGTCACAGATGACGTGAACATCCCTCAAATCGGGGTCTACACCCCGAGAGCTACAAAATGACACCTCCCAGGACGCTTTCGGACCAAGGATGGTCCATCTCGACACCAAATACCTTCCTGCACTGCCCCAAAATGGCCACTTTACTTACTACAACCAACTGCGCATGCGCAGTTTGACGCGACTTGCATTTAAAAACACGCCATTCTGGCTCTACCCCATACAAGCTTCACTTTGAGACCTTCCACGACCCATTCGGACCCATAGCGGTCCATCTCTACCCCAAACACACACCCACATACACCCCAAAATGCCTGCTTTCTATACTACGGGCCAGACTGCGCATGCGCAGAATATTGAAAACGGACGAACTATTAGTCCAGTCGGATGCTCCTCCACGAGAGTTTCAAAATAAGACCTCATACGACACCATAGGATCATTAGGGGCTCACCTAGACCCCAAAACGTCCACCCCGTATGGGCATATACCCCATAGCCATGCAGTATAGGCCTATGGGCTTACCCAGGCCTCGTTGTGTTCTAAATGACGAGACGTGAAAAACAAATTCAAACAACCCATTTCACAATGAACGTATGTGAATTTCCCAGGTTGAACCTATACCCCCATATATATATAGTATGGAGCTATATGAGCCTATATACAGACCTACCCGGTACTTTTGCAAAAAATTGACCGTTTCGCTTCGAAACCCTTCCCATCGTGTTCTAAATGACGAGACGTGAAAAACAAATCCAAACAACCCATATCACAATGAACGTGTGTGAATTTCCCAGGTTGAACCTATACCCCATATAGCCAGCCTATGAGCCTATATACAGACCTCGGTGACTTTTCCCAAAAATTTCACCGATTCGCTCCGAGACCCCTCCCATTGTGTTTTTCTCGGCGAGACGAGAAAAACGAGACCCCACAACCCATAGTAACACCCACAAAAAAAATTTGACCACCCCTTCCCCCATATAGCCAGTATGAGCCTATATACAGACCTCGGTGACTTTTCCCAAAAATTTCACCGATTCGCTCCGGGACCCTTCCCATTGTCATTTTCTTGGCGAGACGAGACAAACGAGACCCCACAACCCATAGTAACACCCACAATTTTTTTTGACCACCCCTCCCCCCATATAGCCAGTATGGCACTATATGGGGCTATATACCGGTGACTTTTTCCCAAAATTTCACCGATTCGCTCCGGGACCCCTCCCATTGTGTTTTTCTCGGCGAGACGAGAAAAACGAGACCCCACAACCCATAGTAACACCCACGAAAAAAAAAATGACCATCCCCATACCCCATACAGGCATTTTCCCTTATATTGTATGATACAGACCCCTATTGTAGAGGTAAAGTCCGTGTTCCGCTTTTTATAGTTTCGAAAAAAAATCCTAATTTTACATGCACCCACCCCATTGACTTGATAGGCAGGCCCCGATAAGCTCGGGGACCGATATTAGCCCTTTTGGCTAGGGTTGATAGGGGTTTTCCCCTAGTTTAGGGGTAAAGTCCGTGTTCCGCTTTTTATAGTTTCGGGAAAAAATCCTAATTTTACATGCACCCACCCATGACTGAATGGCCCTCGAGGAGCGCTTCACTTTGACACCTCACTCGACCCATTCGGTCCACTAGGGACCCACCCCGGTCACAAAACATCTATTCCCATACTCTTTTTAGGCATTCCCCGTATACATTAACATTGGAAGTCACTTGGTTGGCATGGGACTACTTTCTGTCCGCGGAAATGACGGCATCACCACCAGACCGCGGAAGAATACAAAGGTTAAAGGCTGCCGGAACTACTTTTGAACTCCAGTTGACCTTGAGCTGGTGGCGCCCCCTGGCGCCACAGAGGTGAAAGGCGGTGTGGCGCCCCCTATACTTTAACCTGGAAAAAAAGGGCACCGAGAGTTACCTCCCTGGAAAAGTTGACTTGAAATCAGTCGACCCTACTACTGACGTTTATTTCACGGAGACGAACAACTTACCGGCAGTCGGTCTTTTGATATTTTCTACCGCCTGACAAAAGCAGACTTTTCGGTGGTAGTAAATCCTTTGAAGTTTAGGCACGATGTCTAGACATGATGCCTTATTTGGATAGTGTTTCTGTTTTCTGTTTACCATATTGGTCCACGTGCTCCTGTTTTTAATTACAAGGGGCTTCTTTTTAAAGTTATTTCGCCCAGCTGGCTTCCTGATTGGCTTACATATGTAGTTTGAAATTCGCACGGGATTTATATAGCGTTGACTTCAGATATAATGTTCCGTGATATTATATCTGAGTTTACTGAGATTGCATGACGAGCAGATTATCTGATAATTTCATGTGGTTGGGTCATTAGTAGTAGGAAGCCGTGAAACCTCTTAGAATTTGAGGAGTGAATTGTGGGTTGTGGGAGACGTCACGGTGTCACTGATGATACTGATATCCGGTGGTAACGTCTCTTTCGGTCACGTAACTTCCGGATCGAGGCCACATCAGGTGCGAGATCACTTTAGGCCAGGTGACTGGTGGAGTGGATGAAAAAACTAAGATTTTGCGGGAGGAAATGCGGAAAAATGGATTTTACACCCAAAAATGCGGGAACCCCGTTCATGTGAGTCTAGGTTGGCCATCCGTGGTCCCAATGGGTCGTATAGGGTCTTGTCTTGAAGCGCTCGCAGACTACACTTTGGGTGGTCTGGACCGAAAATGATGTCATGATGCGCATGCGCAGTCGAGGCGTGTGTTTTTGAGAGATAGATGGGTCAGTCATAGTCCTAAGGGGCCGCGCAGGGTGTACACCTTAAGCTCTCGGTGTGTATAAATGGTCCTTGTATTACGCCAATCTTCGGTCATATTCGCTTGTGTTCGTGTTCAACGGTCACTCATTCGACCTGGTCCATCCCTAAGCGTCTTCTGGCAGTCCGGGATACTGTATGGGCAATATAGCCTGGAACAACTGTTTTCGCATTTGGACTGCATTTTTTTCAGAGCTTATGTGGGTAGTAGCCTCATTTTCTCTTCCAAGTGACAGGATGGACCTATGCGCGGGATCGCCCTTCATTTCAAGCGGCAGCAGCCTATTCTATTCATAGATCGTCCTGGCTGTTTTCCTGAAATAGCGGCGCATTTTGATGTAAGCCTGTTGCAAGTTATCCCGACTTCCTCGATCGTCACAGCGCAGCCTTTGGCTATTGGTGGAAGTGACGTCCTCACCGAAAGTGACGTCATCTCCGAAAAAGATGTCCTTGCAAGCATTAGACTGGTACCTGTCCACTGCGCATGCTCGCTATATCGTTAATCGGCCCAGCGTTATTAGATAACGGCGGGCAATCTAGCAAGTATGTGCTCTCACCTGGTGATACCCTATAGCTTGTAAGCTTGCTGCGACGTCATCGCGGCAAGTAATGTCATCGTTGGAAAGGTGACGTCATTACCGCAAGTGACGCCATCGGCGGAAGTGACGTTATGTCGAATGGTGCTCCCTTTCACCTACAAGTTATAGGGTCCAGGTGGCCTCACCATGCGCCAATAACCTTACTTCTGGTGATCACGTCACGTCCGGCGATGTCGTCGCCTTTGGAGATGACGTCACCTACAAGCTATAGAGTACCGGCGGCACCACCAGGTGAGTGCACATGTGTGCGAGGATGTCCTTTCCTGAGATGAAGTAACTTCCGGCGGCTACTAATCATCGACTTCGTCTTTTTTTTTCATAACGAGAGCTTCAACAAGACACCATGCTTGCCCTGTTTGGACACTGTAGGGCTCCTAGATCGCCCAAAAACGTCCTTACGCAGCCAAAAATCTCTGCTACTCCTCGACTGCTCATGCGCTTCATGACCTCACAGTCACATCATGGCCAGGATATTGCATGTCTATGCACAGCGAGAGCTTTAACATGAGACCCTGTACGCTAGATTTGGACCATGTTAGCACCTCTAAACTGCGCTCTTTCTCTAAAATTCCTTGATCGCGCATGCGCACCATAAAGCTACTTCCAGTCAAAGCCATTCCAGCCCTAATCTACATGCCAAACGCTTCAACATGACACCCTGCATGACCCATTCGGACCAAGTATTGTCGTCACCCAAAACTGCTCTTTCTCGCTACTACGCCTAGACTGCGAATGCGCGCTATGACGTATTTTCTAGTCCAAATCACCCCATCGTCGTCTACTCCACGAGGGCTTTAAGCCTAAACGACCAGTTGAAGCCACGGGGTGCCTCACCTAGACCCATTGTTTGAGGGTCCGTTTTTCTGCATTTTTCCGGAAAATCATAGTTTTCCATCTACCACTTCAGTCACGTTGCCGACAGTGACCGCACGCCGCAAGTCACGTGACCGGAAGGGACGTTAACACCGGACATGACGTCATCAGTGATGTCATGACGCATCCCAAAACTCACATTTTCACTCCTGAAACGCTAAGAGATTTCACAAATTTCTACCACTGTCGTTGTATACTTCAAGCTGTACAATTCAGGAAATACCCATTCACAGCAAGTTTCTGGAAGATAACACATACACCGGACACGGTATATAAAATTATCTGTATTTTTCCCCTGAAAAGTCACTAGTGGTTTGACAAAACATTTTTCAGAAATAACCGCTGTATATAAATCTGCATTTCGCATGATTATTAGGACTCTTCTGTTGAGGGAAAACTCGTGGAAAATTTTGGAGAAAGTCTGAGATGAAACTTGTACAGGTCTTCATACTTAACGGTAGGTCAGTATTCTGCTTTGGGGTTGAAACTGCCAGACACAATATATCTATATGATAAGGAATAATGAAACTCAAGATGAGATATTATTTAATTCAGTATTACATTAATGTTAATCATTGAAAGGGATTATTGAAAGAGAGTGAAGAAATTAACAGTCTTATAATAAACTCGCCCAAACACGGAGGACGGTCAGAACCGTTTGCTATGCCCATACATCTATTTAAACCTTGCTACCGTTATTTCTTCCGTCGATGTACATCTGACTTTTTTCTCTACACCCTGCCCTTCACAACAAGACAACTTCGTATGCTGGCGTGACAGTGGCGTCTTTAGCCCAGGTGTGGTGCCCGGCCCCCACTTTTGATTTAGGGGGGACCCGAATATCTTTGGGCCCCCCACTTTTCGGCACAATATATCTATATGATAAGGAATAATGAAACTCAAGATGAGATATTATTTAATTCAGTATTACATTAATGTTAATCATTGAAAGGGATTATTGAAAGAGACAGATAAGAGTGCCAGGACGGGTGGTGGTATGTTACATGTATATGCATGTTTTGTTTGTGTTAAACCAGGAAGTAAAACGACTCAAGCATATTCTTCAATATCGATGCATGTTTATGCGAAACAAATGTGAAAATGGAACCATAAATCCATTGTGTTAGATTTATTTCCGGGAAAACGCGTAAAACGTATCTCCGGCAATCTGGGACCCTGAAGCTTCCGGTGCCTAAACGGTCCCTGGACCCTCGCCTGTCAGGCTGTGAGTATCGCTTATTTTAGCTTTGTGTAAATGAATCGGTATCATACTGGTTCTAATGTTCCACGATGTAAAGGTTATCGTTTTCCTTTATGTGTTAAATATAACTGGAAAGTCAAATGGATTCAGGCATGAAGTATGATTTTTTTCAATATCAATGTGTGCTAAAATAAAACCATAAATATGCATACATTATGTTCGAATATTTTTCCTGGAAAACGCTCAGAACGCATCTTTGGAGATCTGGGACCTCGGAGCTTCCGGGGCCTAGGCGGCCCCTGGACCCTCGCCTGTTGGGCTGTGAGGATTTCCTTGTTTTATCTTTGTGTAAACGATCGTTTTTTCGGTCGGCATATTGGTTTCCCTTCCAAGAACTAAAAGTCATCATTTTGCATGTTTTTAATATAACCAGAAAGTCAAATGTATGCAGCCATGAGGTTCAATGTTTTCAATATCGATGCGTGCTTAAAATTGCGAAAAAATCGTGAGAATAGAATCAAAAATCTGCTAGCGGTATGCTCAGTTTTATTTCCGGAAAAACGCTCAGAACGCATCTCCGGTGATCTAGGACCCCGGAGCTTCCGGGGCCTAGGCGGCCCCTGGACCCTCGCCTGTTGGGCTGTGAGGATTTCCTTGTTTTATCTTTGTGTGAACGATCGTATCGGTCGGCATATTGGTTTCCCTTCCAAGAACTAAAACTCATCATTTTGCATGTTTTTAATATAACCAGAAAGTCAAATGTATGCAGGCATGAGGTGCGATGTTTTCAACATCGATGCGTGCTTAAAATTGCGAAAAAATCGTGAAAATAGGATCAAAAATCTGCTAGCTGTATGCTCAGTTTTATTTCCGCGGTGATGCGGTCTGGCGGTCATGCGGTCGCTGGAAAAAGCTTCCGCGGAGAAAAAGTAGTCCCCAGACTTCAAATACGCTGCATGGTCCGATTGGGTCGAGTGATGTATCAAAGTGAAGCATTCGTGAAGGGGCATCCAGTCATGGGTGGGTGCATGTAAAATTAGGATTTTTCCCCGAAAATATAAAAAGGCGGAACACGGACTTTACCCCTAAAATAGGGGAAAACACATATCAACCCTAGACAAAAGGGCTAATATCGGTCCCCGGGCTTATTGGGACCTGCCTATCAAGTCAATGGGGTGGGTGCGTGTTAAATTAGGATTTTTTCCCGAAACTATAAAAAGCGGAATACGGACTTTACCCCTAAAATAGGGGAAAACACCTATCAACTCTAGCCAAAAGGGCTAATATCGGTTCCCGGGCTTATTGGGGCCTGCCTATCCAGTCAATGGGGTGGGTGCATGTAAAATTAGGATTGTTTTCCGAAAATATAAAAAGGTGGAACACGGACTTTACCCCTACAATAGGGGTCTGTATTATACATTATAAGGGAAAATGCCTGTATGGGGGGAGGGGTGGTCAAAAATTTTGTGGGCTTTACTATGGCTTGTGGGGTCTCGTTTTTCTCGTCTCGCTAAGAAAATGACAATGGGAAGGGTCCCGGAGCGAATCGGTGAAATTTTTGGGAAAAGTACCGGGTAGGCCTGTATATAGGCCTATAGGCTGGCTATATGGGGTATAGGTTCAACCTGGGAAATTCACACACGTTCATTGTCATATGGGTTGCTTGGATTTGTTTTTCACGTCTAGTCATTTAGAACACGATGGGAAGGGTCTCGGAGCGCAACGGTGAAATTTTTGGAAAAGTGCCATATAGCCCATATAGAAATTCACACACGTTCTTTGTGATATGGGCTGTTTGGATTTGCTTTTCACGTCTCGTCATTTAGAACACGATGTGAAGGGTCCCGGAGTGAAACGGTGAAATTTTTGGAAAAGTTCACCGATGCCTCGGTAGGCCCATAGGCCTATACTGCATGGCTATGGGGGTATAGGCCCATACGGGGTGGACGTTTTGGGGTCTAGGTGAGCCCCTAATGATCCTATGATGTCGTATGAGGTCTTATTTTGAAGCTCTCGTGGAGTTTGTAATGTATCGACTAATGGTTCGTCCGTTTTCAATAGGTTGCGCATGCGCAGTCTGGCCGTAGTATAGAAAGCGGGCATTTTGGGTGGTATGTGGGTGTGTGTTTGGGGTAGAGATGGACCGCTATGGGTCCGAATGCGTCCTGGAAGGTGTCAAAGTGAAGCTTGTGTGGGTTAGAGTCAGAATGGTGTGTTTTTAAGTGCAAGTCGCGTCAATCTGCGCATGCGCAGTTGGTTGTAGTAAGTAAAGTGGCCATTTTGGGGCAGTACAGGAAGGTATTTGGGGTAGAGAGGGACCATCTTTGGTCCGAATGTGTCTAGGGAAGTATCATGTTGTAGCTCTCGGGGTGTACATCCCGATTTGAGGGCTGCCCGCGTTTCCTGTGACGTCATCGGTGACGTCATCAGTACGGGTAGTAGCGAAAGTGGGCATTTTAGGGCAGTACAGGAAGGTATTTGGGGTAGAGAGGGACCATCTTTGGTCCGAATGTGTCTAGAGAAGTGTCATGTTGTAGCTCTCGGGGTGTACATCCCGATTTGAGGGATGTCCGCGTCACCTGTGACGTCATCGGTGACGTCATCAGTACGAGTAGTAGCGAAAGTGGGCATTTTAGGGCAGTACAGGAAGGTATTTGGGGTAGAGAGGGACCATCTTTGGTCCGAATGTGTCTAGGGAAGTATCATGTTGTAGCTCTCGGGATGTACATCCCGATTTGAGGGATGTCCGCGTCATCTGTGACGTCATCGGTGACGTCATCAGCACGAGTAGTAGCGAAAGTGGGCATTTTGGGGCAGTGAAGGAAGGTATTTGGGGTAGAGATGGACCATACTTGGTCCGAATGCGTCGTGGGAGGTGTCATGTTGTAGCTCTCGGGGTGTACACCCCGATTTGAGGCATGTCCGCAGCATCTGTGACGTGATTGGTGACGTCATCAGTACGAGTAGTAGTGAAAGCGGGTATTTTGGGGCAGTGAAGGAAGGTATTTGATGTAGAGATGGACCATCCTTGGTCCGAATGCGTCGTGTGAGATGTCATCTTGTAGCAACGCCCGCCAACACCAAGCTCAATGATTCAACGCCCTGGTGAAATAGCTCAGAAGCTCTGATTTTCTAGCTATTCCATGGAATTGTCACTCATTCTTCGAAATGCAGTGACGTCCGTCGTTACGCCTTAACAGACCGGAGAGAGTACAACAACAACAACAAGGATGAGCCATGAGAGAACAACAACAACAACAAGAAGTTTTTTCATATAGTTTATTCTCCCCAATGTTACATCATACCCACGCTGGGGGAGCCGCATTGGGTATATTTACAATTCAAGAAGACTCTTGTCCAATCAGAGGCCACCATTTGCATTTGTCATATTCGTTCCTGTCCGTTAGATGTATTCTTGTCCAATCAGAAGTCTCCATTTCAGAAAGTTCCATCTTCGGCCATGTTCGCTCTGGACCGTTTATTCTAATCATCGTTGGGCAGGCCAGGATACCGTTGAGGCAACATATCCTCAGATAGTTGTTTGTGCATTCTGAGTATCTATCAGTGCATGGGTGAATACATTCACCCGATGGGAAGATTCCGTAATTTGGTCACGAAGAACGTAACATTGGTCACCCTCTCTACGACCCACTTGGTGTTGGGGCGCTGTTCATAGGCCCATTGCAAGACATCCAATTGGTCCGCTTGGTCCAGCACGGGCTTTAGCGATGTCCGATTAATGATGGTAAACGTTTGGTCAAATACCCGGATGTTACTGCTCGGGTAAAGTATCGGACTTGATCTGTCTCCTTATGCTGCAGTACATAACCGAACGCCAGATTTAATTTGAAGGACGTAGCTTGGTCATTGAAGATGGCTTCCACGTAGTTGAGTAGACGGGTGAGGCCAGTCAGCCGAAAATTGGAGATATCTTGAATAGGGCGATGACGGTGGAAACAGTGCCGTATCATGGGCCAATGGCGCCGATAGATGTCACACTGGATGGGCGTCCTGTAAGAGATCGCTGGGAACATCCACCGCATCTTCCAGAAAATGTTCGTTGTTGTCAGGCGTATGACTGGGAACAGTAATGCTAGGGACCGGCTGGATATCTAGGCTCTTCTGAACTGTGGGTATAGGCGGGCTCTCCGTGATCGCATCACCAGTGGCATTCATCTCCCCGGGTTCATCTTCAGTGAGTCTGTCCCTCCTGGGTGCCTCTTTAGTGGAAAGTTGTCCCTCATGCCGTGGTGACGGGCCATGAATCAAACGCTCATGCCGTCTTAACTGACTGGGTCGTTTGAAGAGTTGACCACATTCTTCGCATGGACGCTTGGGTGGCCCATGAATTGAACGTTCATGGCGCTGTAAATGATCCAGGCGCTGAAACGACAGTGTACATATCGTAAAGCTATACCGGGCGGTTCCGGCGTGCTTGGTAGACTCATGGCGGCGCAAGTCGTGCAGACGAGTGAATGATTTCGAGCACGTAGTACAAGTGAACATCTTGGTGGTTGACAGAGTGTCTGATGAAACGGCCAGGCCGCTTCCCTTTTATAGCAAGCTAGCTGGTGATCTATTTTTAGCACAATCAGTTCAACTTGGACATTCCGTGTCTTTTCGGTAACCTCCGTGTCTTTTCGGCAACCTCCGTGTCTCTTCGATCACCTCCGTGTCTTTTCGGGCACCTCCGTGTCTCTTCGGTAACCTCCGTGACATCTTCGGTCACCACCGTGTCTCTTCGGTCACCTCCGTAACTATCCGGCTGTTCAGGTGTAAACCCCGATGTACCCGTATGGAACACACAGCTAAAGGACCCGGGTAGAAGTACCCGGATGTAGGCGCGGACGTCATTGACAAGAGCCCGGATGTACAAGAACCCGGATGTACCCGGATGTAAAAGTCCCCGGATGTAAAAGTGCCCGGATGTTTACGAATGTTCCACCATTCCGGACTTCTATCAGGTCCATGTCCAGAAGCTCTCATGTCCTGCATGTGAATAGTCATATTGTGTGTGTATGCATGTGTGTATGCGTCTGTGTGTGTGTGTGCGTGTGTGTGCGTGTGTGCGTGTGTGCGCGTGTGTATGAGTCTGTGTGTATGTGTGCATTGCGTCTGTGTGTATGTGTGTATGCGTGTATGCGTCTGTGTGTATGCGTGTGTGTGTGTATGCAACCACCACCACCACCACCATCACCACTACCACCACCACACACCACCACACACCACCACCACCACACACCACCACTACCACCACCACCATCGGAGCACTTGGAGCTCAAAGCGTATGGAGCTCAGAGCTCGGAAGTGACATTTGCATATGACCTCTGTGAGGTCACTTCCGCTTCCGTTCACGTGACCCGAACTGACCTTTGACCCCTGCGCGCGCTAACAATACCGGATAAAAATTGCGCGCAGGGGTCAAAGGTCAGTTCGGGTCACAGAGGTCATATGCAAATGTCACTTCCGAGCTCTGAGCTCCACACGCTTTGAGCTCCAAGAGCTCCGATCGCACCCACACCCTGGTGTACCCTATGCCCTACGGGCTATAGGGTACAGAGTGCACCAGGTATGTGTGCCCAGTGGTGGTGGTCGTGGTGGTGGTGTGGTGGTGTGGTGGTGGTGGTGGCGTTGACGGGCGTCAACGCCCGGTGGTGGTGGTAGTAGTGGTGGTGGTGTGTGGTGGTGTGTAGTGGTGGTAGTGGTGATGGTGGTGGTGGTGGTGGTTGCATACACACACACACGCATACACACAGACGCATACACGCATACACACATACACACAGATGCAATGCACACATACACACAGACGCACATGCATACACACATGCATACACCCACAATATGACTATTCACATGCAGGACATGAGAGCTTCTGGACATGGACCTGATAGAAGTCCGGAATGGTGGAACATTCGTAAACATCCGGGCACTTTTACATCCGGGGACTTTTACACCCGGGTACATCCGGGTCCGCGCCTACATCCGGGTACTTCTATCTGGGTCCTTTAGCTGTGTGTTCCATACGGGTACATCGGGGTTTACACCTGAACAGCCGGATAGTTACGGAGGTGACCGAAGAGACACGGAGGTGACCGAAGATGTCACGGAGGTTACCGAAGAGACACGGAGGTGCCCGAAGAGTCACGGACGTCACCGAAAAGACACGGAGGTGACCGAAGAGACACGGAGGTTGCCGAAAAGACACGGAGGTTACCGAAGAGACACGGAGGTGCCCGAATAGTCACGGACGTCACCGAAAAGACACGGAATGTCCAAGTTGAACTGATTGTGCTAAAAATAGATCACCAGCTAGCTTGCTATAAAAGGGAAGCGGCCTGACCGTTTCATCAGACACTCTGTCAACCACCAAGATGTTCTACGTGCTCGAAATCATTCACTCGTCTGCACGACTTGCGCCGCCATGAGGCTACCAAGCACGCCGGAACCGCCCGGTATAGCTTTACGATATGTACACTGTCGTTTCAGCGCCTGGATCATTTACAGCGCCATGAATGTTCAATTCATGGGCCACCCAAGCGTCCATGCGAAGAATGTGGTCAACTCTTCAAACGACCCAGTCAGTTAAGACGGCATGAGCGTTTGATTCATGGTCCGTCACCACGGCATGAGGGACAACTTTCCACTAAAGAGGCACCCAGGAGGGACAGACCCACTGAAGATGAACCCGGGGAGACGAATGCCACTGGTGATGTGATCACGGAGAGCTCACCTATACCCACAGTTCAGAAGAGCCTAGATATCCAGCCGGTCCCTAGCATTACTGTTCCCAGTCATACGCCTGACAACAACGAACATTTTCTGGAAGATGCGGTGGATGTTCCCAGCGATCTCTTACAGGACGCCCATCCAGTGAGTGACATCTATCGGCGCCATTGACCCATGATACGGCACTGTTTCCACCGTCATCGCCCTATTCAAGATATCTACAATTTCCGGCTGACTGGCCTCACCCGTCTACGCAACTACGTGGAAGCCATCTGCAATGAGCTACGTCCTTCAAATTAAATCTGGCGTTCGGTTATGTACTGCAGCATAAGGAGACAGATCAAGTCCGATACTTTTATCCGAGCAGTAACATCCGGGCATTTGACCAAGCGTTTACCATCATTAACCGGACATCGCTAAAGCCCGTGCTGGACCAAGTGGACCAATTGGATGTCTTGCAAGCGGGTCGTAGAGAGGGTGACCAATGTTACGTTCTTCGTGACCAAATTACGGAATCTTCCCATCGGGTGAATGTATTCACCCATGCACTGATAGATACTCAGAATGCACAAACAACTATCTGAGGATATGTTGCCTCAACGGTATCCTGGCCTGCCCAACGATGATTAGAATAAACGGTCCAGAGCGAACATGGCCGAAGATGGAACTTTCTGAAATGGAGACTTCTGATTGGACAAGAATACATCTAACGGACAGGAACGAATATGACAAATGCAAATGGTGGCCTCTGATTGGACAAGAGTCTTCTTGAATTGTGAATATACCCAACGAGGCTCCCCAGCGTGGGTATGATGTAACATTGGGGAGAATAAACTATATGAAAAAACTTCTTGTTGTTGTTGTTCTCTCATGGCTCATCCTTGTTGTTGTTGTTGTACTCTCTCCGGTCTGTTAAGGCGTAACGACGGACGTCACTGCATTTCGAAGAATGAGTGACAATTCCATGGAATAGCTAGAAAATCAGAGCTTCTGAGCTATTTCACCAGGGCGTTGAATCATTGAGCTTGGTGTTGGCGGGCGTTGCTACAAGATGACATCTCACACGACGCATTCGGACCAAGGATGGTCCATCTCTACACCAAATACCTTCCTTCACTGCCCCAAAATACCCGCTTTCAATACTACTCGTACTGATGACGTCACCAATCACGTCACAGATGCTGCGGACATGCCTCAAATCGGGGTGTACACCCCGAGAGCTACAACATGACACCTCCCACGACGCATACTTGGTCCATCTCTACCCCAAATACCTTCCTTCACTGCCCCAAAATGCCCACTTTCGCTACTACTCGTACTGATGGCGTCACCGATGACGTCACAGATGACGCGGACATCCCTCAAATCGGGGTCTACACCCCGAGAGCTACAACATGACACTTCCCTGGACACATTCGGACCAAAGATGGTCCCTCTCTACCCCAAATACCTTCCTGTACTGCCCTAAAATGCCCACTTTCGCTACTACTCGTACGTACGTCACCGATGACGTCACAGGTGACGCGGACATCCCTCAAATCGGGATGTACACCCCGAGAGCTACAACATGACACTTCCCTAGACACATTCGGACCAAAGATGGTCCCTCTCTACCCCAAATACCTTCCTGTACTGCCCTAAAATGCCCACTTTCGCTACTACCCGTACTGATGACGTCACCGATGACGTCACAGGAAACGCGGGCAGCCCTCAAATCGGGATGTACACCCCGAGAGCTACAACATGATACTTCCCTAGACACATTCGGACCAAAGATGGTCCCTCTCTACCCCAAATACCTTCCTGTACTGCCCTAAAATGCCCACTTTCGCTACTACTCGTACTGATGACGTCACCGATGACGTCACAGGTGACGGGGACATCCCTCAAATCGGGGTCTACACCCCAAGAGCTACAACATAACACTTCCCTAGACACATTCGGACCAAAGATGGTCCCTCTCTACCCCAAATACCTTCTTGTACTGCCCTAAAATGCCCACTTTCGCTACTACTCGTATTGATGACGTCACCGATGACGTCACAGGTGACGCGGCAGCCCTCAAATCGGGATGTACACCCCGAGAGCTACAAGATGACACTTCCCTAGACACATTCGGATCAAAGATGGTCCCTCTCTACCCCAAATACCTTCCTTCACTGCCCCAAAACGCCCATTTTACTTACTACAACCAACTGCGCATGCGCAGACTGACGCGACTTGCACATAAAAACACACCATTCTGACTCTAACCCACACAAGCTTCACTTTGTCACCTTCCACGACCCATTCGGACCCATAGCGGTCCATCTCTACCCCAAACACACACCCACATACCACCCAAAATGCCCGCTTTTATACTACGGCCAGACTGCGCATGCGCAACCTATTGAAAACGATTAGTCCAGTCGGATGCTCCTCCACGAGAGCTTCAAAATAAGACCTCATACGACATCATAGGATCATTAGGGGCTCACCTAGACCCCAAAACGTCCACCCCGTATGGGCCTATACCCCATAGCCATGCAGTATAGGCCTATGGGCCTACCCAGGCCTCGGTGAACTTTTTCCAAAAAATTCACCGTTTCGCTCCGGGACCCTTCCCATCGTGTTCTAAATGACGAGACGTGAAAAACAAATCCAAGCAACCCATATCACAATGAACGTGTGTGAATTTCCCAGGTTGAACCTATACCCCCATATAGCCAGCCTATAGGCCTATATACAGGCCTACCCGGTACTTTTCCCAAAAATTTCACCGATTCGCTCCGGGACACCCTTCTCATTGTCATTTTCTTGGCGAGACGAGAAAAACGAGACGCCACAAGCCATAGTAAAGCCCACAAAAAATTTGACCACCCCTCCCCCCATACAGGCATTTTCCCTTATATTGTATAATACAGACCCCTATTGTAGGGGTAAAGTCCGTGTTCCGCCTTTTTATATTTTCGGAAAACAATCCTAATTTTACATGCACCCACCCCACTGACTCGATAGGCAGGTCCCAATAAGCCCGGGGACCGATATTAGCCCTTTGGCTAGAGTTGATAGGAGTTTTCCCCTATTTTAGGGGTGAAGTCCGTGTTCCGCTTTTTATAGTTTCGAAAAAAAATCCTAATTTTACATGTACCCACCCCATTGACTGGATAGGCAGGCCCCGATAAGCCCGGGGACCGATATTAGCCCTTTTGGCTAGAGGTGATAGAGGTTTTCCCCTATTTTAGGGGTAAAGTCCGTGTTCCGCTTTTTATAGTTTCGGGAAAAAATCCTAATTTTACATGCACCCAACGCATTGACTCGATAAGCAGGTTCCAATAAGCCCGGGGACCGATATTAGCCCTTTTGGCTAGGGTTGATAGGTGTTTTCCCCTATTTTAGGGGTAAAGTCCGTATTCCGCTTTTTATAGTTTCGGGAAAAAATCCTAATTTTGCACGCACCCACCCCATTGACTTGATAGGCAGGTCCCAATAAGCCCGGGGACCGATATTAGCCCTTTTGTCTAGGGTTGATAGGTGTTTTCCCCTATTTTAGGGGTGAAGTCCGTGTTCCGCCTTTTTATATTTTCGGGAAAAAATCCTAATTTTACATGCACCCACCCCATTGACTTGATAGGCAGGTCCCAATAAGCCCGGGGACCGACATTAGCCCTTTTGGCTAGGGTTGATAGGTGTTTCCCCCTATTTTAGGGGTAAAGTCCGTATTCCGCTTTTTATAGTTTCGGGAAAAAATCCTAATTTTACATGCACCCACCCATGACTGGATGCCCCTTCACGAATTCTTCACTTTGATACCTCACTCGACCCAATCGGACCATGCAGCGTATTTGAAGTCTGGGGACTACTTTTTCTCCGCGGAAGCTTTTTCCAGCGACCGCATGACCGCCAGACCGCATCACCGCGGAGGAATTCGAGGTGAAAGAGGGGGCGCCACCTGTTGGAACTATAGCGGCCTTGACCTCTACACGGCCTCAGAGGTCAAAGGCCGTAAATGGCCGCTTCCTATACTTTAACCTGGAAACAGCGCCCCCTGGTGGATGCAAGAGTTATCACCCCCGGCAAAATATGGCCTTAGCGGGTTTTTATATACTACTGAGGATTTCCTTGTTTTATCTTTGTGTAAACGATCGTATCGGTCGGCATATTGGTTTCCCTTCCCAGAACTAAAAGTCATCGTCTTGCATGTTTTTAATATAACCAGAAAGTCAAATGTATGCAGGCATGAGGTGCGATGTTTTCAATATCGATGCGTGCTTAAAATTGCGAAAAAATCGTGAAAATAGAATCATAAATCTGCAAGCAGTATGATCAGTTTTATTTCCGGGAAAACGCTCAGAACGCATCTCCGGCGATCTAGAACCCCGGAGCTTACGGCCCCTGGACCCTCGCCTGTTGGGCTGTGATAGTGGGCCCCCCCACTGGAATTTGTACGCTATCGAACCTAGTGCATCTGGGATATAGCATCACATTATGTTTGATGGTTTGCATAGGCCGCCAAGACCCAATCTAATTAAAATTAAATCCTACCTGTCCACCCGCCCCCTCCCCAACTGAATATGCCAACATAGCGACATATACGATTGGGGAGAATTGATAGGATATTAATTTATTAAGATTGGCCAAGACCATGCAAAACTTGGACGATTGGCATCGTAACGAGTTCTGACTTTTCCATTGATCTCAGTATAATATGAACTATTTTTAAACATGTATCAAGCAGACAATGGATTCTTATTAATAGTCGAGGATATTTTAATGTTTCGCGACCTTCTATCTGAAGAATTATGGGTAATTTTAAAATGGCAACCTCGATGGATCATCAAAACTATAATCTTCTTGCGATTCTTGTATAAAATGGAACTTTGTTTTTCCTTAGCGAATCTGTTCAAACTTTTCCAACTCTTCATATTAGACTGATTATTGTAAGTATATTGATATATATTTCACCTATAAGGGTGATTATTAAATTCAAAATAGAACTGTCGAATGATGTGCTTTTGGGATGTTTTTTATCAGCCACAAGTATATGTTAATTACAATTGAGCTTTACCGGACCACGGCCTACAGATTGTATGATTAAAACATTCAAAGAGTGGTGGACAAATTCAACATGGCGTCTATGCGGTTTCCCATGAACGGTATGGTATTCATCAAATTGGGGGTATCTTTCAAACTAATTTTCCGTATTCATTAAAATTGAGCTTCAACAAATAACTGCATATTGCTTCAGGCTGAACTTTAGATTGTTGACAGAATTTCCAGTGGAACATCTTGGGTAAATTCTGATTGGTTACCAAGACCGATCTTATTTTCAAATTTTCATAATGTGTCATTCAATTCAAAATTAAGCTGCTCGACATCAAAGCTCATCATCTTGGGTACATCGTGGGGGTTTTCTGTGTCAATTTCTGTGCGAGAAGTGTGACTTAATTATATAAGATGATACAAACACACTCAAAAATATCACGAAAAACACGAATCTCCGCTGAACAAGTTTACAAACATTGAGATTTATAGCAATGTGCACTTGGAATATGTCTAATATGATAAGTTGCGATTTGGAAACGCTTGAACACGTCGAACAGATTCGTTAAGGTAAAACAATGTCCTCGTTTTGACGAGAAAATTCAATTCACCCAAGTTATAACTTCATATAAAAACACATTGATCTGTGTTTCTGGTGGTTTTTATTAATAAAATTTTGTCCAGAAACTAGCTCGCATTTAGTGAATAACGTATTATATTCCAGGATACATTTGGATACGGTGTGGAGGCTAAGAATATCCCTTGGCTAAGAGTGTTCGAGTTCTATCTCCCAGACCAGCTGGGACACTTTTTTCCGCATTGGAGACAAGTGTCCGTCCCTGTTTGCAATAGAAAAGGATATGAAAAGGGACACCAAACACCAGGACATTCTTATCCATCACAATGCTCCCAAAGTGACTTCATACATTGGACAGCATAACCAACATTGGTAATGCATGACACTCCTGGTATTGTTGAGCAAGACATAATAATATTTAGATAGATTGTGCCATTCATAAGAAAGATAAGGCTGTTTCATTTACACGTAGTACAGTAGTAGTAAAAGGCTAAATTCTGTCGTATTCGGGGGAGATAACTCTTGCATGCGGGGTCCCGTGACCGGAAGTGGCCTTTGACCCCTGTGCGCTTTTGGCCACGAAAACTCCGCATGCAAGAGTTATCTCTCCCTGAATACGACAGAATTTCATCTTTATTACTTTAATGTTAATTGATATCGCCGGGAAAATGCAGCAAGGGTTATCTGCCCCTGCATGTGACCAAAGATGTCCTTTAGTTATTTCAATGTTGATTGACATTGCCCAGAAAAATGCAACAAGAGTTATCTGATCCTGAACATCACTTCATATGTCCTTCAGTTACTTCAATGTTAAGTGACATGTCCGGGGAAAATGCAACAAGAGCTATCTGCGGCTGCATACTACTTTATATGTCCTTCATTCACTTCAATGTTAATTGACATCTCCCGGAGTGCACGTCATCAAACATGGTCCCCGACAATATCGTCCGTCCAGCATAATGACAAGTGGGGAACCCTCATTTTCTCCACATGTCCTATGCCAAGAATCAGAGGGCCTAGAGACATGAGGATTTTACAAAATGAGTTGCCTGCACCCAGTCTTCCGCATTAGGGTAATGTGAAATTAGGGCATAGGGCTGCGCATGCGCAACCGGAAGTAGAACCCTGTACGGAAAACCAGTGGGGCGAGAAAAATGGAGATTTCACCAAATGAGTCACCTAGACCCAGGTTTCCCTCCTAGCGTAACATGGAGTGAGGGTATAGGGCTGCGCATGCGCAACCGGAAGTGGAATCTTGTACGGAATACCTTCCCATGTCTTTAGGCCCTCTGGTTCTCGATACAAGACATGTGGAGAAAGTGAGGGTTCCCCGCTTGCCATTATGCTATACATGTAGCTGGCGATATTGTTGAGGACCATGTTTGACGTGCATTCCAGAAGATGTCGTTGAAGTGACTAAAGGACATATACAGTATTAACTCTTGCTGCATTTTCCCCGGGCATGTCGATTAACATTGAAGTAACTGAAGGACATATAAAGTAGCATTGAGGAGCAGATCACTTTTGCTACATTTTTACCGGCGACATCAATTAACATTGAAGTAACTAAAAGACAGCTTTGGTCACATTGAGGGGCAGATAATTCTTGTTGCATTTTTCTCTGCGATATCAATTAATATTGAAGTAACTGAAGGGGAAATTCGGTCATATTCAGGATGAGATCACTCTTGTATGCGGAGTCACGTGACCGGAAGTGACCCTTGACTCATGGGCACCATTTTTATCTGGTATTGTGTGCATGCGCAGGGTTGAAAGGATACTTCCGTTCACGTAACTCCTCATGCAAGAGTTATCTCCCCCTAGATACCAACGAATTGAGCCTTTTACTACTACTTATTACCGCTGTTTCAAGCGGAGTAGTTTTTCACAAAATGTGATCATTAATGAAACCGTTATTAATGCAGAACAGTATATAATGAAGTTGGATCATTAATAAGAAAGATATAGCCATTCAAATAGACATAACCAAACCCTTTTTTGGAAAGGAGTAGTTAGTTAACATTGGAAATTGCCCCCAAATAACGTCATATTCTTGGGTACAAATCTAGTCATAATTAGCACTGATTTCAAAGCCGATTACAGGCGCAGCGTAGCAGGGTGGAGGGGGCAGCGGGGGCCTAGGAGTTCAAATTTTATTATGACTAATTGTCCCACGACGCCCGTCTTGGGACCCGTCCGTCCGTCGGGGCGTGCATGCGTGCGTGCGTCCGACTTCATTTCCGGACAATAAATTTTGAAAAACTGAACGGATTTTTTCAAGTTTGGTATGTGGGTACCTAGCCTCAAGATGTCACTTGGGATTCTTTTTACGCCGATCCGCTATTTCGTTTCCGGACCATAACTTTTGAAAAACTTAACGGATTCTTTTTCAGATTTGGTATGTGGGTACCTCGCCTCAGGATCTCGCTTGAGATTGTTTTTCATGCCGATCCGCCGATAGGTGGCGCCACCTGGGGGCCAATTTAAAATTTTGTTTCTGTACAATAACTTTTGAAGAACTGAACAGATTCTTTCAAATTTGATTTGTGGGTACATCACCTCAACATCGCGCTTGGGATTGTTTTTCGCACCGATCGCCACTCTGGGGTCAAGTTAAAATTTCTTTTCCGGACAATACGTTTTGAAAAACTGAACGGATTCTTTTCAAATTTGGTACGTGGTTACCTCACTTCAAGATCTCGTTTGGTATTGTTTTTCGCACCGATCCGCCCATAGGTGGTGCCACATGGGGGCAAAGTTAAAATCTTGTTTCCTGACAATACCTTCTGAAAAACTGAACGGATGTTTTCAAATTTGGTATGTAGGTAGGCCTATCTCGCCTCAAGGTTTTGCTTGGGATTGTTTTTCATGCCAATCCGCCTAAAGGTGGTGGCAGTTTCATGCAAAGTGCCATCTTCGTCCCACTGTTTGTTCTGTCTGGTGAACTCCAGCATGGTCTTCATGAAGGATCAGTTTCATATGATATCCGACTCTCTTTTTCGATAAAAACGTTAATTAGCGCCGGAAATTGCCGCGTTTGGCACCCACATCTTCAGCTTGGCATTCATGCAAGAAATTACGCATCGATGAAGTGACCTTTTCTTGAAGTGACAAAACTTGTGTCAGTAGGGAATATGTCCGACGGGGTAGTGAGTTCCAGGTTTTATTTTTGTTGGCAAATGTTTTCTTGATCAGCATTTTCCAGAGTAATATAATTTGGGTATGTAGTGGTGGGGCGGGGGGGAGGGGGGTAGGGTAGTCCCCCGTAGCTCACGGACACTTCCAAAAATCAATGTCAGACCTAAATACTTCATGACATTTGAAAAAGTCTCAAAGCCATGTAATGATATCTGTTTCAGATAGTCCGAAATAATAATCAAGACTCCGACAAGATGGCTTGGCGAGGGATGCTATTCTCTGGGGTCTTTTGCTTGTTTATCACCTCGTTTGTGGAGAGTATCGACTCATGCGCGCCTGGCTGTATCTGCGGAACTAAATCATTCAAATGTCAGGGATTGGCGTCATTTCCGGTTCCACCATCCAGCGCCAAGGAGGTGGACTTCCTGGAATCGAGATTTGATGTTCCTTCGAACGCTTTTGGCCATCTACCGTTATTGGAGCGTGTGTCGTTCAGAAATTGTGACATCGGAGTCATTAATCAATGTTCTTTTTCTGGACTGAGCAATGTAGGCGTAAACATCAACGGAAGCAGAATAAAAGCAATCGATTCTCATGCGTTTTTCCAACTTTCCAAATTTGATTTTACCTTATCACATTCAAATATCAGTAAAATTAAATCTTACGCTTTTTCAAGCATAAGTGGCGTAAACCACTGGAATCTGGCGTTTATTAATGTCACAGCATTATACACTCGAGCCATATACAACGTTTCCAAAGTGAAAAAAATACAGATTTACTCCAGTACCTTTGAGGAAATGAGAACAGATGCCATTTCTGGACTAAGAGATATAGAAGAATTCACCATGTTCCGCAACAACATTCGAAATTTCAACTGTCATTCAATAGAGGACATTGTGATGACGTTGTCTTCGTTCGTGTTCTTCGGCAACGGGTTTTATTGTGACTGTGGACTGGCGTGGTTATGGTCCTTGGACAAGGCTCTGGCAGGGACGATGACACAGATTATACAAGATAATAACTGCTACGGTCCGAAAAAATATTCCAAGATCAAATCTTTGAAAGAATTCAGTGTCGCGGATCTCCAATGTGGGCCAGTCTCCTGTTCTGAAATTGATGTCGATAGTCTACCAGAACCACGATTGACTTGTGCCAAGGAACGCCTAACTCCGCAACCCCCTACTAAGTTGAAAGAATTTGTGCCAGTTACAAGAGACACTCAAATACCGCTGAACTATTCTTCCGAAAAGAGAAAGGAAGAAGCCGTGACATCGCTTACATCAAGATTGACAACTACTACAGTTGATATGGCTTCCGAGAAAGATATTTCTAGCACCAGTGTGAATGTGACGTCTGAAAGTACAAAAATAACAACAGCAGCAACGACGACTCATCGGACAAGAACTGAATCTAACAAAGCCATCGAAACCTCCACCTTTTCGGCAACAACGCCAACCCCGGACAGCTTGGATGAAACAGAAACTACAGAAAGTCAAATCAGTGACTCTGAGAAAACAATTCCGCAATTCTCTGTAACCATGGTAACGGAACGTAAAGAATTTTCATTTGATGACAGTGAAACCAGGGACCTTCATTCGATCCATGTGACATCTACAGTACGGGTCCCAACCACGGAAGCTACGTCATCCAATGAAATTCCCCATTCTTCATCGAGCCATGCGCTTACTACTATACTTACGCCCGATGCTGATGGAGCCCCAGCGACTCCCACCAATACAAATGTTCCTGATAATACCGCTTCTACCCCCAGCCTGGAAATGGGGCATACAGAATCTACAGAAATAACCCCACCTTCAAGTGATCAAACATCCACCAGTAACGTCACATTAAAAACCCATTCCTCACATGATGGTTCTAAGGTGAGGACCATAGCTAGGGCAACGGTCCGTTCTTCATCATCAATAATTGAAACGCCTCGTTCTTCAACTGATCGAACGTCTACCGAAACAGTTACTTGGGCTAGAGATCGAACGTCCAGAGAAATAGCTATTTGGGCTATTGACCGAACGTCCAGCAAAACAGTTACAAGGTCTAGTGATCGAACGTCTACCGAAACAGTTAATAGGGCTAGTGACCCAACGTCCGGTGAAACAGTTACAAGGGCTAGTGATCGAACGTCTACCGAAACAGTTAATAGGGCTAGTGACCCAACGTCCAGCGAAACAGTTACAGGGGCTAGTGATCGAACGTCTACCGAAACAGTTAATAGGGCTAGTGACCCAACGTCCAGCGAAACAGCTACAAGGGCTAGTGATCGAACGTCTACCGAAACAGTTAATAGGGCTAGTGATCGAACGTCTATCGAAACAGTTAATTGGGTTAGTGTTCAAAAGCCAATAAAGTCAATTGTTACTAGCACCGATGTGATATCTTCGACTGTTAATGCTGACATTTCAGGAGAAATAACGACAACAGCAGAATTACATGTAATGTCGCAATATAGTAAATCGGGCACAGATGCGATATCGCGACTTCCATCAACTAAGTCAACAAGCCCGAGACACCATAGTTCTACAACTGCAAAGGAACCAGAAATTGTCACTAAAGCGTTTGGTAGGATTCTCATCTCAGATACTCCAAGACAGTCCTCGTTTAACTCAACAAAGACACAACATAGAGCTATAGTTACAGACAAAACAAATACTGCCGTAGAAGAAGAAAGTGGAATCGGTGTCGCAAATAAGACTTCGCGTCAATCTAGCTCTGAGGTACCACATTCTACAGAGGGACACCAGAGTTACCTATCGACAGGGACACCAACAGTCTACACAACAGTGCAAGGTGGTAGTTCTTCTGTCCCTAGCATTTCTGAGAAAAGACGATGGTTTGTTATTACGTTACTCCCACTGTTCCTGTTTGACTATATTTTTACTTGAATATTGGAGAGGTGAAATATCATTAAGCCACAATGATTAATTGTACTCGTGGGTTGTGGTCCCTGTACATGTAAAGGCAACATGACTGACCAAATAATTGCATTTGTGTGCTCCATAGTACGATGACTCATTGGTGATTTTTTTCTTTTTTACGTTTCCTGTATTTTATTTTCTCCACGAAATCAACTTAATTTTTTGTTAATTTTTTCTCTTTTTTGTTGCGTTTTACTCTAAAGTATTTTGCGATTTGATTTTTAAATATTTCTATCCTCAAATTCTTCGAATCGCTTGATAGTTTCCAGCATTCAATTCCAATAAAAGCGATTTAGTACAAAACGCAATTTAACCTAGTTTTCCAGAAAGTTGGAAACTGAAATAAAATGCAAAACGCGATTCAACCCACTTTTGCAGAAAAAGTCTGAAAAAAACAAGATAATTCGAAAATCTGCAAAAACATGTATTTACACGTCGGAAATAATATTTACTTTTAATATTTAGTTTAAACTGCGGCGGAAATGATTACACCGCAGTGTAAATAGTTTATACCACGGTGGAAATGTTCCACCGCAGAGAAAATATGTAAATAGGTTGCACCACAGAGAAAATACTTACACCCGGTGAAAATGTTCCCACTGCAGAGAAAATATTTACACCACGGTCTAAATAGTTTTGTTTCCTTCACAGAGAAAATATTTACATCACGGTATAAATAATTTGAACCACTACCACCGCCGTGTAACCTCTGTACAACACGGTAGGAATAGTTTACGCCATGATGCAAATGCTCCCTCCGCAGAGGAAATGTTTCCACCGAGGGGAAAATATTTACACCACGGTGTGAACAGTACACCACGGTGTGAATAGTTCACACCGTGGTGTAAATGTTTCCACTATTGAGAGAATATTTACACCATGATGTAAATAGTTTGCATCACGGTGAAAATGTTTCCCCCTCGCAAAAAATAGTTACACCACTGTTTGAATAGTTGACACTGCGGTGGATATAGTTTAAACCGCGATGGAAACATTTCCATCACGTTGCAAACTATTTACATCGTGGTGTAAATATTATAAAGGGGGTGTAATGCGTTTAGATGCTTTTTGAATATTCTTGCATTTTTTACTTTTTTTGGAAAACTGGGTTAAATCGCGTTTTACATTAATATATTATCTTGCATTTTCCGACTTTATCTTGAAAACTCCGTGAAATCGCATATTGAAATATATAAAGTGATTTGAGGAAACTGAAGAAAGAATAATTTTAAAATAAAATCGCAAGAAAATATAGAGTAAAATGGAAAGAAGGAAATAAATTAGCAGAAAATTCAGTTGATTTCGTGGAAAATACAAACAAAAAGGTATTAAGAGTAGTTGAAAGTGGAATATAGGACAAACCGGTATCCATATGCCTTGCGTCGTGTGGCAGGGTAAAGGAATTGCGCATTGGCAGGTCTTAATTCCTTTGTTCTACAAATGTTCACTTGGCATCTTCGCCCTGTGCCTTGTCTTTGGCCACGTGATGGTCGAAGACGTAACTCTACCAACATTACATAGGTGCAATTGTTTTGAAACTCATGTGCAGGAATTCCCAACCTGGACAGTTAACACAGTACTGCTTCGACAAGATTGATTATAGACGAAGGCTGCACTACATTTGTCGTGTTACAGTCATCTGTAGGCGGGATGACGTCTGCTTGCGATCAAATAATTGCAGCAATGCATAACATGAGGCAGCAGATGATTGTATATGTAAAATATGGCGACAGTCCATTGTAGCTAGCATTTCTTGGGGCAACAGTGCATTTGGCGATTTATTAGATCCCATCATGGTCGGTTCGAGCTGACCGTGTTTTAGGCCTACAATAGACTGTCACTTGGTCCTCGTGTAATACAATATATGGGTTGCTGCAGTACCAGACAGACACAAAACAAACACATTTTCATTCATATTTTGTATTAAATACATGAAGTGAATGAAAATTGAGAGATAATTGGATCAGTGATATTTCCGACAAGAAGTAAGTTCTCAAGTGCTCGTTATGTACGGTTTAATCCATGAAAATCCCCGTTTCATCATAATATTTTTCCATGGTACTAGACATATAATGGACTGCTGCTCGCACAGATCAACTGGAACAACGCCACAAAATGTGTAAAATCTTAAAGTTCTAATAGTAATAATCCGAGATTTGATGTCGATGCAGTAAGATATCTACTTATCAAAAATGACTGGACACCAACAACCATTCTTTTCAACCACATGCTGAAGATCTCCCATTTTAGGGTAACGATGCAGACGACTGCATGGTTTAAATCCCGCTGGGGTTGAAAACGAAAATAAACGAATGACCTATAATCATCAGTTGTACGACAAATGTATTGCTGCCTTCATCTATTATCATCCTTGTCGATTCAGTACTGTGGTTAATGAAACACAATAACCTTCTATTATTCATCTACTGATAAGATCAGCTAAATGATCCAGTTCCCGAGTTTTTATTATATTGAGTGAACGCCTGTCCTGGGCGGGGCCATTATGACAGCTGATGACGTCACTGGCGGGCGCGGAGGAAGGAGCATCAAGTCATGGTACGAACCACTGGAGACACACACTTCACATACTATATCTGCACTATAAATCTCCCATATTATGACGGCATCGTGCGCATGGTTACTGGCGATTTACAATCTATAGGGGTCTACAAAGCTAGTGAATTGGTTCACGTGTACGGGGTGTGACCTTTTTAGGATTCCAAACTTATCCGTGCTCGTGCATTTTCCTCCAGTTACTCTCCTCTCAGCCGCCTGCCATAATTCCTATTTAGAGGATGCCTCTAATTCATTTTAGCCGTAAGTCATAAACAACTCGATGTCATATCAAGAATATTAAATTTGACCAATGAGTAAACTTGTAACAAGCGTAGAGATATCGAACCAAATTTGTGAAAGCGCATATCATTGGTGGAAGTAATAAGAAGGCGAAAATTTACGACTTACGGCTAAAATGAATTAGAGGCATCCTCTAAATAGGAATTATGGCAGGCTTGGCGATTTTATACCATGGTACAAAATAATTAGAGGCAGCCTCTAAATACGAATTATGGCAGGCTCGGCATTTTATACCATGGTACAAAATAATTAGAGGCAGCCTCTAAATACGAATTGTGGCAGGCTTGGCGATTTACAGGCATCCTCTAAATAGGGATTATGGCAGGCTCGGCATTTTATACCATGGTACAAAATAATTAGAGGCAGCCTCTAAATACGAATTATGGCAGGCTTGGCATTTTATACCATGGTATATATTATTTAGAGGCAGCCTCTAAATGACGAATTCTGGCAGGGATGGCCAACCATAGATATAAATATGGTTATTATACAGACAGAGAAGGGGTAGATGTTAACAATCACACTGAAGAAACAAGCAAATGTACAAGATTAACTGGCTTAGGATAAATTTAAGACACCCAAGTTAAAATTTTCCTCAAGAGAATGACTGCAAAAAAGCTATTTCAGGGGACGTATCTCGTTTAACCAAATACAACCATAGTTGCCCCCCTTTGACCAAGGAGATGATCTCAGTACATTGCTGGGGTCAATGCGGTACGACGCCCCGTTAATGCAAAGTGAATAAAATTTGAGATCTATTAATTCGTTTACAGCGAATTCGTTATAACGGATTAGTAAGTCGTTATAACGAATTACTAGAGGTAATTCGTAAAAAGGGATTACTGGATCTCAGTTTTTATTTACTGTGGCACTAACTGGGCGTCGTACCGAGGGGAAATTAAAGGGAAAACTAGAACCCGTGGAATTTGGAAGCCTGCCGTTATCTGTGTGCCTTTTATGACTTCGATGTTTGACTGTGATATGCAGAAATACATATTTCACAAAATTGGGTCGTGTTTATAGTGTTGTGTTATGTGTAATGCGTTAATTACCTTTGTCAGTCATAACAGGATGAAATGTACAAAGTACAATAATTTAATAATTTATTCCATTAATTAATTTGGTGGTTCAGAGAAAATTTTAATGAAAACCGGAGCGTTTGAAGTCCCCCGACGTTGAAACTACTTATTTGGCTTGGAACCTTGACATTCAGTACCCAGCATGGAAAAGCAATCTCGAGTGAGATCCTGTGGCAAGTTATCCAAATACCAAATTTGGAAAGAATGGAAAACACACACCGGTGCTTCCATCGTCCACGGCTTCACGATATGCACAGTTTAACGCATTTCTCGTCTATGCAGGTACGTCGAGGCGATGTTTAACTCACTGCCTTACGACTGAATCTCGATTTTTGCCACATTTTACACCATAAGGAGACTGATCAACTGTGGTGTTATTAGCCGATTGTGCATTGCTGGAGACGGTTTTGGTACAGATGAACACCTTGAATCCAATGCAACGAGTCTAGATGCAACGCCGCAGCCACGAATGGACCATGGAGATGGCGATCAGTCACATATTTCATCAACAAACTGACAAACCAGTCTTTTTTTGGCTTTAACATGAATATCTCCTCAAATACGTGATCCTTCCGGGCGCTGGTATAGGTTTGTGTGTGTGTGTCCTTGTGTGTATGTGTTTGTGTGTGTATGTGTGGGTGTGCGTGTGTGTATTAAGGGGAATATAAAAAAAGAGAAATATGTAACAGCGTACATAGTCACTCGCCTCTCTTTCATGAGGCATGGATGCTCTGAAACGTGTCGTTTTTATTTTAGCAGGACTGTCATTACTATACTGCATCAAGTTCAGACCTATGAGGGTGACCAGCACTCTCAGTCCGAAGTGGCGTCGCTAGGCGTGATCGCTCGTGGTTCCTGGCTCAGGTATCGAGAATGGCTCTCATAGTCCAGTAATCATGGTAATAATGGGTTATAGCACTCCTCATCGAGTCGAATCCCGCGAGTATCGCCATCTGCAAACAGGGGCCGGACCACCGCTTAGTACCCCATGAGCGACTCAACCGTGGTCGCATGATGTAAAATGCGAAACGAATGGGGATGAGTCTCCGTCATGGCTCAGTAAGAGTGAAATGAGTCTTCAGGGTGAACATGTTTTATAGCTGTTGAAGGCCACATAATCCACCCGCTTAAATGCTCTTTCCGCACCTTTAAAATGCCATCTTTGACTACTACTCTTCGACTGCGCATGAGCACCATAAACCATCAGTCCACCAAACCACTCCAAGCGTAGTATACACCACGAGAGCTTCAAGGTGAGATCCTCCACGGCCCAGTGAGGACAGGTATGACCCCTCGATCGCCGAAACACACCCCTGCGTAACCCTAGAACGCAATCTTTCTCTACTACTCATCGGATGCTCATGCGCATCAGGGCATCACTTTCGGTGCAAACCTCATCAGTCGTGGTGTACTTAACGATCGCTTTAAGTTGACACCCTCCACGAACCATTGAGATCACGTAGGGCTCATTTAGACCCAGATGATTGGGTTTTTTCGCAGTTTTTATGAGAGTCCTGTTTTGCATTCACCCACCAATTACGTGACAAAAACTGACCTGCAAGGTCCGAGGTCCATCCTGGGTGAAAGATGAAAGGTGAGAAGTTAAAGGTCACACAATTAAACCCAACATTGAAAGGGTATTGAAAAACGACACAGGTGGGGTAATGACAAGAACTCAAACGACCCAATAGACAAATATACTGACTGCACATTTCTAAAAACATCACAAGAGCCAAAAGTGATCACTGTGATGGTTTGTATCTTGAATGACATGACCACACGGAACAGCCCTCATAAAACCCAACCCCCTCCCCCATCCGCATTGCCCCATCCACACGACGGGAAGCGATTTATGATTTCCTACTTCTTTTCTATATGCCTGCAACTCAAGCCCCCACTTGTATTCCATGTGTAGAGCTGATACTATGAGGTGCTTCTTTCTGTCCTGTCAGAGCAATCGCTCGCAGACACACCAGCCTCGGTGACGAATCACATTGACAAGAAAAAAACACGTGACATGTTATTTTTGCACACGACCCTTCACTCTCTCGATTTTTTACAACAACAGTTCATTCAGATTTAGAACCCTACCAGACATTATTTCCATACAATTCACCTTTTTTGCTATACAATTTTCGACAAATCTAACTGAAATGATCATTACGAATCAATTTTAAAGAATATACAGAGTTCCATAAGACAATGGTCCCAGCGAATTTTAACCCCTATTGGAAAAATAACCGCCCTTGAAACGTTAACAATCTCCAAACTAAATTACTATAGAATTATATGCCACTCCCGCATTCAGTCACGAAAGAATTGAATACAATGTTCTCTCATTTTATTTGGAACTTTGCAGCTGGCATGGTTAAAATAGTCCATTTAACATGAGAACGGTGAACTGAAAATCGTCGATATGAGCAATCTCATGCTATTCTCTGGAGTATGTAATTTGGTTCCCACTATTAATTTATCCACAGAGTGTGTTGAGCATCTGGGCGACTTCGGAGTCGACTTTGTGCTTTCTCTTTTTAATATATGTCATAATGTATTCTGAGATGTGTTGGGCGCATGGAGCAAAGCCGCCCAGAATAATAAATCAAACACATATGAAAGAACAGTAGTAGTATAAACCCCGAAAAAGTCGCATTTTGCCGGGGGAGGTAACTCTTGCATCCGACAGGTGGCGTTGTAGTGGCGGTTCTGGATTGCATCAGTATTGGCTGTGTGCCAAGTTTTGACCACTATAGGTCCGTTAACCTTTCACCTTGTATTCCTCCGCGGTGATGCGGTCATGTCTGGCGGTGATGCGGTCGCGGAAAAAAGCTTCCGCGGAGAAAAAGTACTCCCCAGAATTCAAATACGCTGCATGGTCCGATTGGGTTGAGTGAGGTATCAAAGTGAAACCTATGTGAGGGGGCATCTGATGGGCTGGGGGTGGGGTTGAAATATCGGCATTCTGCGCATGCGCGGTGGAACAAGGGTATGGAAATACACGTTTTGGGGTCTAGGGGAGCCACTATTGGTCCGATTGAGTCGAGTGAGGTATTAATGTGAAACCTATGTGAGGGGGCATCTGATGGACTGGGTGTGGGGTTGAAATATCGGCATTCTGTGCATGCGCAGTAGACAAAATATATGGAAATAGACGTTTTGGGGTCTAGGTGGGCCACTAATGGGCCAATGGAGTTGAGTGAGGTATCAATGTAAAGCCTACGTGAGGGCACATCCGCCTGGACTAGTGTGTCGACCGTTGTCGACATTCTGCGCATGCGCAGACAGGGAATTTTGGGAAAAGGGTATGGAGATAGACGTTTTGGGATCTAGGTAAGCCCCTATTGGTCCGATGGGGTCAAGTGAGGTATCAATGTGAAGCCTATGTGAGGGGGCATCTGCCTGGACCAGTGTGTCGTCCGTATTCGACATTCTGCGCATGCGCACACAGATTCTGGGAAAAGGGTATGGAAATAGATGTTTTGGGGTCGACATGGGCCACTATGGGTCCTATGGAGTCGTATGAGGTATCCATGTGAAGCATTCGCGAAGGCGCATCCGACGGGGTGGGTGACACGTGGAACTAACATCATTCTGCGCATGCGCAGTAGACCAAGAGTTTGAAAATAGACGTTTTGGGATCTAGGGGAGCCCCTAGTGAGCCGATTGGGT
The DNA here is from genome assembly GCA_036873755.1 of Hanleya hanleyi. Lineage (NCBI taxonomy): Eukaryota > Metazoa > Mollusca > Polyplacophora > Lepidopleurida > Hanleyidae > Hanleya > Hanleya hanleyi. Next base: position 17,560 of record JAVTVY010015823.1, on the reverse strand, counting down.
CGAGTGAGGTATCCATGTAAAGCCTGTGTGAGGGAGCATCCGTCTGGACTATCGTCTGGTCCGTGTTTGACATTATGCGCATGCGCAAACAGGGAATTGTGGGAAAAGGGTATGGAAATAGACATTTTCGGGTCGACATGGGCCACTAATGGTCCTATGGAGTCATATGAGGTCTTATTTTGAAGCTCTCGTGAAGGAGCACCCGTCTGGATGCCTGGTTCGTCCAAGAGTCCAAGAGTGTTCAAGAGTCTGCGCATGCGCAGTCTGGTCGTAGTATAGAAATATACACATGTGCGTGTGTTTGGGGTACTCAACCCCTATGGGTCCATGGTTGTGGTTTGGTGGTGCGGGTTCTGCGCAAGTGGGTGTGACGTCACTTCCGGTTTCACTAAAACTACCTCCGAACACAGAAGAGTTCAAATTTTTCCTTAGACCATATGCATGTACTTTCAACATCCGGGTTTCCCACCGCCTGTATGGAACGCATGTATCCCGTACAGCTATGTATAGGCGCGCATGTGTGACAGGGTCTATAAAACATGGCCCTCTGGATCCCACACCTCCATTCCTATTGTTGCAGAGCCATGACGGAGACCTATCCCTATGCGACTCGCATTTTACAGCACGCGACCGTGGTTAATTCACTCACGGGTTACCGGGCAGTGGTTCGATCCATGTTAGCAGATGGTAACGACAACGAGGGGCGACGCCAGATCCTGAAAGAGTTCACAGAAGCGGTCCTCGACAGAGTGGACTCGATGGAGGGGTGTGCTATCACTCACCACTACTGGACTATGACAGTCATCCTTGATGCCCGGGCTATGGACCACGAGCGCTCACGCCGGAACCAGCGACGGCTCGTTGGCCTCGTCATGGTTTTTGCCCTATTGACCCTGACGCTGTGGCAATGACAATGATAGAACAGGAACAGTCTCCACGCATGCGCTTATGTGCAACGGATATATACGAGGGGCAGTCACAGTGTGCGTCATTCACCGTTCGTCCTTGGGTCAATCATGTCACCGAGAGACCTGACCATAAATACGAGAGACAGTCAAAGTATGTGTCATTCACCGTTCGTCATTGAGTCAACCATGTCACCAGTCCTACGAGTCATCCTTCCCCTAACATCCCAGGTGAGGTTACACGTCTATGAAGATAAAGTCACCATCGTTGAAGACCGTGGAGATGTTTGCTGGTCGCGCGCTGAGACCGTATCGAATACGGTTACGCTACACCGGGACGGCTGGACCAAATTTTAACGGGTGTTGAGCCGTGAGCTCGACGGAAACCTCATCCACATAGACAATGCCATCTACGTACACCGTGGACTCTTCTTCCCACGCCTGAGCCGTTACCAAGACCCTACGCGAGGCTTCACCCTAGACCTCGATCTTTGGACAGCCTTCGAGAAAGTGGTGCCCATTGTGGACCAGCTGTTTACACCGGACGAGCGGTCAGCTGATCAGTTGGGGTGGGCTCGTGCCCTGAGTGAAGCGGCAGCAGAACCCAATGAACAAATGACCAAACCTAGCAATGAACCAGACGACGATGCCATTGATTATCCGGCTACACTCAGTCAGCCCAGGGACAATTGCATCCATACAACGCAGGCCGGTACGGCATCGGAACCCAAATGAAAGCAGCCAGAAAGGAACTGTGACCCCAGCGCCAGATATTCACAGACAATTTGGGGTGTACGTTTCATGTGACAAACCCTTTATGCACCATGTTCTGACGTCATAAACTTTTCTTCCCCATAAATACGAGAGACCGTCAAATCTGGTACCATTCACGAACTAACCATGACGGAGCATATAATAAGGGCGTTTCTCAGCTTGACACCCGAGGTCTTCCTGCACGTCTACGCGGATATGGTCGATATCATGGAGGAGGTGGGAGACACCTGTGATGCGGACCCTGCACAACCGTGCCCGGCTCACATTCGTCGGTCCCGGGCGGGCTGGATCAAATTAAAACGGGTGTTATCTGGTGAGCTGGACGGCGACCTCATCCACTTGTGTCACGATATGTACGTCCGACGCGGCCCCTTCTTTGCTCAATTGGCTCGACTAGATGGTGGTACAGTGCATTTTACCCTTCACCCAGTTCTATGGTCTGCATTGGAAGTGCCGTGGCAGATGTGGATCAAGTGCTTATCAAGTGGTCATCAGACGAGTTGGACTGGTCATTTACCATGGACAATGTGAATCCCAATGAACAAATTTCTACCAATAAACCAGACGACGAAGCCATTGATTATCCGGCTAGACTCAACCTAGGATATATACAACGGTGGTAGAACCCGAATATCAGACTTCGTTATAAATAAACCATACTCCCCGGGTCCATTATCATTTTGTCACCATGAAGCGCTGGGAGAAGGTGTTGGATAACTTATACTACAGTCCCGACAGTCCGGCGGCCTATAGTGCATTGTCGGCTCTCTATCGAGCGGTCAATCCCCAGGGGATACAACGAAACTTGTCAGTGGTTACAATCGAGCCTATCACCGGAGTATACAGAGAGCCCCCATTACCGTGACCCAACGCAATGAAGCCCAAGTCCGGAGAGTCTTGTACCCCATACAATCGCAGCGTATGCGGAAGAAGGAGTTCAAGGTGGGGGACCCTGTACGGATCAGTAAAGTCAAGGGCAAGTTCGAGAAAAGTTACTTGCCCAACTGGAGCGATGAGCACTTCCTGATTAAATGGCGCCTACCCCGACAGCGGCGAGTCTATGAACTGGAAGATCTTCAAGGGGAACCGTTGCTAGGGACGTTTTACGAGCTGGAATTACAACCTGTTGTAAAAACAAAGCAAGACTACTACACGGTAGAACGCATCCTAAAAACCGAACGTCGACGTGGCATCCCATTTTATTTCGTCAAATGGCAAGGCTGGCCCAGTTCCTTCAATTCGTGGGTCGCGGCCAACCAGGTGAAACGACTATAAAACCAGACACCACCGCCATCATCCTGCATTCCACGTTCGACCATGAACACGGTGCAATCGTCTCTGAGCACAGCGTCGCCCAAAACGCGCAAAGCACAAGTGGGCTTTGTAGTGATATTGCTAACCCTGCTGAGTGTGTTGTACGGAGGTGTGTTTTACGACGTAGCCTATCTCAGCACTCTACTCATCCCACCAAAGACACAACCACCAGCTGCCAGTCAAACCAGTCTACAGATAGCACCAGTCAACCCCGTGACCGAAACAGCCTAGTCATCACCACCACCACACCCCGTGTACAGGCTACACCGAGTATAGACTCAACACCTACACCAAGTGCACCCACTACGTCTGAAAACCCACCGGATTTCATCACTCACAGTGAACGCCCATCGACAACGGTACCAAAGCTCGACGCACCGACGACCGCAGTTCACTCGTACCAAATTTACAAGAGTGGGTTACCACGACAGCGGATACACCTCCAACCATGGACCCTCGGTGGCAACATCCCTTCACCTGCGTCATCGCAGGACCGACGAGTTCCGCCAAAACACACTTCGTCAGGAAGCACCTCGAACACACCGACAGCATGATTACTCCACCCATTGCCCGAGTCGTGTGGTGCTACGGAGAATGGCAGGCGGCGTACGCAGCAATGCCCCACATCACGTTCGTGGAAGGGCTACCCAACCTGGCCGATTTGGAACCGGACACCTTGGTGGTTCTGGATGATCTCATGGCGGAGACGGATGCGCGGGTCACCCAACTCTTTACCAAAGGCAGCCATCATCGACGTCTCAGCATCATCTACATTGTACAGAATCTGTTCAGTAAAAACAAAGAAAATCGGAACATCAGCTTAAATGCCCACTACCTGGTGGTCTTCAAAAACCCGAGAGATACCACTCAAGTGCTGCACATGGCGAGACAGATGTACCCCTCAGCAAGGGTATATGCTCTTCGACCTGAAGCAAGCCACCCCGACCACCTTCGACTACGGACCGGTATCTTTCCCGGAGAGACCCACCACGTGTACATGCAAAAATAATGTGAACACACCCACAGTGGCTCCCCCGCAGCTGGGTTGCGTGTTTGATTTTGGGGATAATAAAAGAATTAATACCACATCATGGTTGACTTTTGTCTCTGTTCAATATTCACGAGGTAGGTAGATAAAAAGGGTAGGGTTGTGGGTTCTAGCATCAGTTGTACATGATGTCTGCTCGAGTACGGAAGCATGCTCCGACGCTCCGTGTATTGAAGACGGCCCCACCCGAGTTGGTTCGAACCATTGTACGCGGCGCAGACCCTGCTCTCGTGTGCTGTCTGTGTGAGATTGGACTCAATATCTTAAAAGGCAACGTACCACTGACTCCGGCTCAGAAGGCGAAGTTGGCCAAGCATAAGACAGGTCTGCGAACCTTAGTCCAGAAGCGAGTCTCTCAAACACAGAAGAATTGGTGTTACAGCAAGGCGGCTTTCTCGGAGCCATTTTAGCACCGTTGGCGGCTTCCGTGTTGGGTCCAGTATTGGGTGGACTGTTCGGCCGACAATGAACCATACGAAAAAAATGGTCCTCGTCGAACCTCGGCTCTTTCAAAACCTCCAATCACCGTACCCCGTACACTCTAAGGTGAAGACGATCAACACACTCGATGAAGAGATGCGTCAGATCTTACAACGACCGGGGTTAAGCGACAGTGAGAAAGTATAACAGTACAATGAAACGCTTCAGCAGTACATGACGTTCATGGACCAATACAAAACCCTCTCTAACCCAGCAGCAGCACCACCACCACCAACCTCAGCACCGCTTCAACAGCCGCCATTACCAGGGGTACCACCCACAGCCCCCCATTGGGTCGAAGACGAAGTCCTGAAGAGTGTACCTGCATCGTTCAAGAAGCAAGCTGGCCTGGTATTACAACGAATGAAACAGAATCCTAACATGACTTGGAATGATAAAGGTGAACTACTGGTACAGAATCAGGTGGTCCCCGGTACCCACATGACGGATTTAGTGAATGACCTGATGCGTCAACGCAGGTCGCACACGAATCCTCGAGGATGGGGGGGGGGTCTTCGCTCAAGGCTTGAAAGACATGCATGTACCACAGGAATTGGTGGGGAACCCCGAGCGCTGGGCCTGGATGCAGCGTGAATCGCCGGTGCACGCACAACGACAGACTCCACAACCTTCTCGGGAAACCGAGTGGGGATCGGATCGGAGTCTCCCCCCAAAACACCACCACGGCGGGCACCTACCTTTTCACCCCTTTTACCACGCCACCCCCTGCAACCACCAAGATCTAAGTCATCGCGACCATCACGACGATTAGCGCCCAAGGGCTGGGAGAAGTATTAAAACCAGCAGCAGCAGCAGGAAAGCTCAGTCGTCATGTTTTACCACACCCTACCCAGTAACAGCTCGGCTGATGTGTTTCCTGACAACACCTTGACCAAGTACGTGACCCAGTTACCGCAACCGTTGCATTTACCTGGACGCTGGGAATGTGGACTCGTGGATATCCAATACCCTTTCTCGTGGTACAACGTGCGAGGCGGTGAAGTGTGGTACGAGTTGACCTACGAAGGACAAGAAACCCGACTCACCCTACCCGAAGGCCAATACGATACTTCCAAGGAGTTCATGGGTGGGCTGAGAAGTCTGATGCATTATAAGTCTCTACGGGACTTCACGAATACTTCACAACCCATAAAAACGTTCCCCTTCAAAAATCATGTGGACTTCGATTACAACGCACACAACGACAAGGCCAGTCTCACTATCAGCCCCAACGTGAGTGTCGAAATCATTCCTACCCTACAGCAAATGCTGGGTTTCAATCTACAGGGGTACGCTGGCCCCACCGGCGAGATAGGCCACATCCCGATGGACATGCGTGGTGGTATGTATGGCCTGTACATCTACTCAGACGTGGTCGAGGCACACATTGTCGGAGACAGCAACGTACCTCTACTACGCGTCTGCCCGGTGAAAGGCAAGTATGGAGCTCAAGTCACCCACAGTTTCAGACACATCGTTTATCTACCCGTCAGTCAGACCGATATTAGCTCCATCGTCATCGATATAAGAGACGACACTGGTCAACCGATCGCATTCGAGCGTGGGAAAGTGGTGCTGACACTTCATTTCCGTCAAGTCCGAGCAGTTCACTTTGCATAATGAAGGACATGCATGGGCTGGGGAACATACTCGGGAGCATCGTCAAAACGTTCCTTACCTTGGTGACGCGTGGGGTCAAAGCGATCGGCAAACAAGCGGTACGCAGTGGACTGCAAGTCGCGGGTGATGTCTTGGGCGGTGCGGCACCCAAAGAAGCACTGAAACGCCGAGCCAAAGAAGCTGGAGGCGTCTTGGTGGCCAAAGCACAACGCACCGTAGGGAATAAAAGAGCTGCCCCACCGAGACCACGCACCAGTCGACGACCGACCCAGCGACGACGCACATCGAAGACCCAGGATATCTTTTCTTAAACATGGCTTTCATCCACGCCGAGTCGTGTCCTTCTACCAACAGTGAATTTGATTTATGGACCGTCCTACCTACTCAGACCAGTGCCGAAGAGGGTCAATGGGTGGAACATCTCCCCCTTTCCAGTATTACAGCCACAGGCCCCATTGAATTCACCATCACCAACGCAGATACGACCTACCTGGATTTAGCCCATACGTATCTATATGTGAAAGCTAAAATCACCAATAAAGATGGGTCTGTCCTCAAAGCAGATGCGCCCGTGGGTCCAGGGAATCTCTGGCTTCATTCGCTATTCCAGCAAGTGGATATAGCCCTCAGTGATAAACTGGTGAGCGCCTCAACAAACACGTACCCGTACCGAGCCTACATCGAGACATCGCCTACGGACGTGACGCTAAAAAGTCGTATTTGACAGCCCCGTTGTTCTACCGAGATACCCCAGGCAAGATGGAAACGAGTCCTGATAATGACGGCTATACGGAGAGGGTGGATTTCACAGCAGAGAGTCAATCGGTCGATATGATGGGACGTCTGCATGCGGACTTATTCATGCAGGACCGATACCTCTTGAATGGAGTACCTGTCAAAATACGACTAGTGCGCGCAACGCCTGCGTTTGCCTTGATGGCCCCGAGTGAGGACCTCGAGTATAACATTGTCATCCAAGAGGCCAGTCTGTTTGTACGCAAAGTGAAACCGAGCCCAGGTGTACAGTTGGGGCACATCAGAGCCTTGGAGAAAAAACCAGCCCAGTACCCGATTCGACGAGTTCAGACCAAGGTCTTTTCCGTCCCTAAAGGGAATATGATTGTCAATCAAGAAAACCTGTTCCTGGGGGATTTGCCCAAGCGTTTAACCCTAGCCTGTGTGGAGAACGTCAGTTATAATGGAACTCTCTCGAGGAATCCGTTCAACCTAAAAGCGTTCAACATCAATTTCGTGGCCCTGCATGTGGATGGCCAACAGGTACCGGCACGGCCCTTACAACCTAACTTCGGAACGGCCAATTACATCCGAAGCTATCTGAACCTCTTCACAGCAACTGGCCAAATCAACCAAGACGAGGGAAATATGATCAGTCGAGACGATTTCGGCAAAGGATACAGCTCACCAATCTCCAATGTACGAGTTGTCACAGCGAAACAGCTCACCAATTACCAGTATACGAGTTGTCAGAGCATTTCCATCATAGCTCTCTAGATTTGTATCTAATACCGCTTATGCCGGTGCTAGGGGCCGTGTGGTCATATCATCCAAGTTGCCACATGAACAGGTACAATAAAAGCGTACCTGAGATACAACACATATCACGAATCGTTAGATTCTTGGTATGTGCTTTAAAATAGGTTAACTAGAAGACTATTCTGGGAAGTCATGTGACGCAGTCAGTATGTCGGCACCTCTTTCCACTTCCCTTATATGTGTTGTAACACATTGTTCTGTTTCGATCTGACCCCCACCTTAGACAACGATCATCAACTGAGTCTCGTCAAGAAAGGCAACTTACCCTTGGAACTGCATTTCGGGACACCTTTACCGAAAACCATCAATGTGATTTGCTACGCTGAGTTTGATAACATTATTCAAATCGATAAAAGCCGTAACGTCCTGTGTGACTTTGCCACCTAACATGGATACAGACCAGATACGCACCGTGCTGGAGAATGATCCAGGGACACGCATAGTCTTTCAAGGAGTGTTCGCCCGAGACGTGTTCCCATTAGACCGTGTGTATCCTGCTGCTTACGTCCTGAATACAGACCCGATGGATCGACCCGGTCAACACTGGGTGGCCGTGTACTTGACAGAAGAGCAGGGCGAATACTTTGACCCGTACGGCCTACCACCCCTCCATTCCGATTTAACAGACTTCATGGATCAAGGCACAGAGACGTGGTGTTGGAATACCAAAACGTTGCAAAGCCTGACCAGTAGTGTGTGCGGACAATATTGCTTGTTTTACCTGTACCATCAATGTCGGGGACATTCCATGCAGACTATCGTCCACATGTTTGACGAGTACCCCAAGGCCGAGGACCGAGATGTACTCGTATATGACTGGGCTGCCGTTCATTTCAATGTACAAGTCCCGTTCTGGGCTTAAATTTTTTCACGTGAAGCCCCCTGTTTCGGGCTTCAGTTTTTTCACGTGGTTGTTCTCACGTTGTTGTTCACCGAATAAAAAAATGAGATCTCAAAAATCTGTCTTGCGTGTTTTCTGTGTGAGCATGAATGCCCCATGTGGGACATCTGGGGATTCAGTCCATGAATGGGTTGAGAAAAATAGCCAATCAATGGCCTAGGATGGGATCAAATATAGCCCATCAATGCCTAGAAAACAATGCAAGAGCGCTGCAGTAAAATAGAGAGCCAATGAAATCAGCCCACAGACCAAGTACATGTTTTGGTCTAGGTTAAGAGTGGGCATTCCAGCACAAAATTGTTGACGAGAAGTTACAAGTTACAAGGGCAACAGATGGAGTGAAGTGAGGTTCGAGGTGTAGGTAAAGACCAGGGAGACGGCGAGTGGAGACTCTTCCAACACCTATAGATTAAGTTTATTATATTTATTAAGTTTTTTTCGTGCCAATACGGTTCTGAGGAAAACTGAGGGTTCCCCACTGGCCATTTCACATAGGGAAATAGATGGTAATATTGTCGGAGACCCTCATCTGTACATGGATGCTTCGGAAGAATGGATAAACGCTAGGCTAAGGAAAAATTGGAACTCTTCTGTGTTCGGAGGTAGTTTTAGTGAAACCGGAAGTGACGTCACACCCACTTGCGCAGAACCCGCACCACCAAACCACAACCATGGACCCATAGGGGTTGGGTACCCCAAACACACGCCCATGTGTATATTTCTATACTACGACCAGACTGCGCATGCGCAGACCCTTGAACACTCTTGGACGAACCAGGCATCCAGACGGGTGCTCCTTCACGAGAGCTCAAAATAAGACCTCATATGACTCCATAGGACCATTAGTGGCCCATGTCGACCCGAAAATGTCTATTTCCATACCCTTTTCCCACAATTCCCTGTTTGCGTATGCGCAGAATGTCAAACACGGACAAGACGATAGTCCAGACGGATGCTCCCTCACATAGGCTTCACATGGATACCTCACTCGACCCAATCGGCCCACTAGGGGCTCCCCTGGATCCCAAAACGTCTATTTTCAAACTCTTGGTCTACTGCGCATGCGCAGAATGACGTTAGTTCCACGTGTCACCCGCCCCGTCGGATGTGCCTTCGCGAATGCTTCACATGGATACTCATACGACTCCATAGGACCCATAGTGGCCCATGACGACCCCAAAACGTCTATTTCCATACCCTTTTCCCACAATTCACTGTGTGCGCATGCGCAGAATGTCGAACACGGACGACACACTAGTCCAGGCAGATGCCCCCTCACATAGGCTTCACATTGATACCTCACTTGACCCCATCGGACCAATAGGGGCTTACCTAGATCCCAAAACGTCTATCTCCATACCCTTTTCCCACAATTCCCTGTCTGCGCATGCGCAGAATGTCGACAACGGTCGACAACCTCACTCAAGTCCATTGGCCCATTAGTGGCCCACCTAGACCCCAAAACGTTTATTTCCATATATTTTGTCTACTGCGCATGCGCAGAATGCCGATATTTCAACCCCACACCCAGTCCATCAGATGCCCCCTCACATAGGTTTCACATTAATACCTCAATCGACTCAATCGGACCAATAGTGGCTCCCCTAGACCCCAAAACGTGTATTTCCATACCCTTGGTCCACCGCGCATGCGCAGAATGCCGATATTTCAACCCCACACCCAGCCCATCAGATGCCCCCTCACATAGGTTTCACTTTGATACCTCACTCGACCCAATCGGACCATGCAGCGTATTTGAATTCTGGGGAGTACTTTTTCTCCGCGGAAGCTTTTTTCCGCGACCGCATCACCGCCAGACATGACCGCATCACCGCGGAGGAATACAAGGTGAAAGGTTAACGGACCTATAGTGGTCAAAACTTGGCACACAGCCAATACTGATGCAATCCAGAAGCGCCACTACAACGCCACCTGTCGGATGCAAGAGTTACCTCCCCCGGCAAAATGCGACCTTTTCGGGGTTTATACTACTACTAAGAACGATGATATTATATGGTGAACAACACGCCGTTTTATTACCGGCACTAGTATAAAAAGGTGTGAGATGCGTCTTGCATCTGATCAGCATCAAGGAAGAGAACAAACCCTACCTCTCCCTGGAAGAATTTATCGACATTTATAACCTCGGTATGAAGAAAAGATTAATAACCGATGTAAAGAAAAATAATTGCTACTATACGACCGTATGTGCCATTTAACCTACACATTTTTTCAAAATCAGGCAAAGATGGTAAAGATATGTATGAAGTTCTTATTCCGAGTATACAAGACTCAGTTCACAAGTGAGATGGAAATCGGTTCTGAATATACAGAAAATTGAATGGAACGAGGTTTGTCTACTCCCAGTTAAAACCACCTGTTGCTCTATGTTACGATACTTTCAATTTCGTATGCCAACAAACTGCTATCTGGAAAAAATGGTATGTTCCTTTTGTAGTGATCATCTAGAAACCATAGAGCACGTCTTTTGGGACTGCGAGAAGATCCGCCGTCTTTGGCGCGACATCGAGGCATCGTTACATGACGCAACAAATTTGGCGATCGCATTTACGGCAAAAACAAAATATTCTTTTCGGAGAAACAGGCTTTTCAAAAATACGCAATCTCATTATACTCGTCAATAAACACTACATGAACAAATCTAAATTTGCACAGCCAGAAAAAGGGTGATGGCTTTTATGGTGATAGTGCCTGTTCATCGCCCTTGAAAGGTGATGAATAAGGGTGATGTCCAATGTCGTCACCCTTTTAGGGCGATGGCCCAGGTCGTCACCCTTTTAGTGTGACAGCCATTACCCTTTTAGGGCGATGACCTAAACATTTGCACTCATTGCTGATCACCCTTTTAGGGTGATAGCCGTCACAGTAGCATATAAATAGTAATGCATGTCCGTTGACACTAGGGGGCGCCACCAGTCTTGTGACGTCACTTCCGGTTCCGGTCACGTGACCGGACATGACCTTTGACCCCTGTGCATGCGCACAATACCGGATATTAATAATGGTGCGCAGGGGTCAAAGGTCACTTCCGGTCACGTGACCGGAACCGGAAGTGACGTCACACGACTGGTGGTCAACGGAGATGAATTTACTCTTTATGGGTATTAATAATGGTTATCCGGTGGCGCTCCCTGTCGGAGGTAGGTCAATACGCGCCAATTTACTCTTTTACAATACCGGATATTAATAATGGTGTACAGAGATCAAAGGTCACTGCCGGGTCACTTGACAGCCAGGAGTTATCTTCCCCTAGTTCCAGTTTTTGCTACAAGGGCAACGGCGGCACATTCATTCTGCGCATGCGCAGTATAAAAAGGGTATTTGAATGGACGTTTTGGGGTCCCGACGGACCCATAGTGGTCCGATTGGGCCATATGAAGTATCAGGTTGAAACATTCGTGGGAAACCATCCGACTGGGCTATTGTGTGTCGTCCGGTTTCAACATTCTACGCATGCACAATCTGGTCGTAGTAGAAAAATGACAGTTTCGGAGGTGCGCTGGTCCGAATGGGCCGTGTAAGGTGGGCAGCGCTCGTGGAGCGAGTCAGACTGGCTACCTGATAGAGTAACCTGGTTAGAGTGAGTGAGTGAGTGAGTGAGTGAGTGAGTGAGTCCAACGCCCGTCTTAACGCATGGACGCACTAACGAGAGTGAGTGAGTGAGTGAGAGTGAGTGGTGATTAGCCTCAGTCTTTATCCACCCTCTGCCGATCCGTAATGGTGAAGGGCTGATCGAACACGAGGGTATTGTTACTGGGGTAAAAGTACCGGGGCTGGTCCGTCTCCTTATGCTGTATCCTCATAATCAAAAGTGAGATTTAGTTGGAAGGCTGTAGCTTGGTCCTCGATAATAGTATAGGCTTAGTGGAGGAGCCGGGTGTTTTCCTCTAACCGGAAATTGTACAAGTCCAATATAGGGCGATGGCGGTGAAAACAGTGCTGGATAGTAGGCCAATGACGTTGATAGATTGTACGCACAGCTTCCTGTATCGGTAACACTTCTATGGGTGGTTCGTCAGGATCCGTGGTAAAATTCTCCTCTGCCGCAGTGGGGTCTGATAGTTCTTGTTGCATGCTCGGAATGGCTCTCCCGGCTCCAGCTTTTGCACTGTTTGGATTTGTACAGCGTGGTGATTTGGAATTCGTAATATTATGCAACAGGGCTTCGCCTGAACTTTCAGAAAAGTGAATACAGATCTCAGAAACCAAGCCTATTTATAGCCACCGGTGTGGAGTGATGATGTAATGATCTATAAATAGCCATTATGTCATCATCTATACATAGAACAGGGGATTTCCTACAGCGATTTATACAATATGTATTCCTTCCGTGATAAACGTACAATTTGCTGAGGGATAGTAGCGAAATTCTTCACAAAGAGAATGGAGAATTTTCTGGAAATCTCCTATTCTATTTGTGTTTCGAGGGCATCTAATGCTACGCCGGGGGCATCTACTGCTACGCCGGGGAAATTTCCATGACAGCGGGTATTTCCCAGAGCGTGGGCGGGTAAATTTCCATGACAACGGGTATTTCCCAGAGCGTGGGCGGGTAAATTTTCCCATGCGTAATTGACCACCGGGCCGGGTAATTATAACTCGTGAAGTCTCATTAATTAAAAAAAGGGAAGAGTTTATACCCGGGGAAGTAAAAAAATGGGCGAGGGGAGGAGGAACTGTTTACCCCACGTGATCTACAGCGAGGACAACGACGTTTTGTAGCGAAAACAGTGCAGAACTTCTATAAACTAATGTCATTAAAAAGCATATTTATCAGGCTTTACAGATCTGAAATTTGGTAGAAATATGACCCGTCGTTGATTTGAAATGAAAGATTGAAGACCGCGAGGTGGTGTAAAAATTAGCGACGTAGAAATCTGCGATTGTGACGAAGAATTTCGCTACTATCCCTCAGCAAATTGTACGTTTATCACGGAAGGTATACATACTGCATGAATCCCTGTAGAAAATACGAAATACACACATAAGAGAATATTGTCCTCACGTAACAAGTTTGGATGTTTCATATTTACGCAGAAAAAGATTTTATATTTCAGTCGGCTTTTCGTGCATACCATTGAAGCCTATAGGAAAATAGCTGTCAATTGCGTTTTACTGTCACAAAAAGTGCTAAATAATTTTATGACAAATCCAACTAAGGTTAGAAAGTACATATATTATACGATTTAGTCATGAAGTGTCAGCACGTAAGACATTCTGATTGTCGAGATATGGATTTTTGAATTTCGACAATTTTTCTGACTTTAAGCGAACGAATTGCCGCCATATATTTTTAGCCGTAGCTTGTTCGTTTGTCGTGATGGAAAATCGAGAATTTATCATACTTAGAAATTTCTTTCTCAAGACAACCTGGCATTCGTTGAAAATAAAATTGCGATGATGTATAAATAGAACAGTGTTTGTTATGGATCAGACATGATCAGCTGATTTATATGTAAACAAACGGATAGACATTTATAGACTCGCGTGCATTGTTACGTTATAGCACGCGCACCAGGCGTTCCGCCGACGTAGAAATTCGCTACCATTCCTCAGTAAATTGTAAGTTTATCACGGAACGAAGAGATATTGCATACATTCCTGTAGGAAATAGGAAGTACACACATAACAGAATATTGTCCTGACGTAACAAGTTTGGATGTTTCATATTTAAGGAAAAATAGATATATTTGAGCCGGCTTTTCGTGCATACCATTGAAGCCTATACTGAAATAGTTGTCAACTTCGTTTTACTATGTCACAAAAAAGTGCTCGTATGAACTATTTATAAATAATTTCATGACAAATCATACTAAGGTTAGAAAGTATACGATTACGCTATGAAGTGTCAGCACGTAAGACATCCTGATTGTTGAGATATGGATTTTTGAAGTGCGGCAACTTTTCTGACTTTAAGCGGACGAATTGCCGCCATATTTTTTTATCCGTAGCCTGTTCGTTTGTCGTGATGGAAAATCGCGAATTTATCATACTTGGAGATCTATTTCTCAAGAGAACCTTGCATTCGTTGAAAATATAGTTCTTTAGGCTTACCTGGCTAAACAGTTTGCTGCATGGGAGGTGTTATTATTCCATAGATCGGATTGTTCCCGCCGATGTGGTGTCAAAGTCCTGCATAATTTTGCATGCAGTTTTGCATGCAGTCTGCATCAGTTGTCTAGGACATTACATCACGGCGCTTGCAGAATCGTAAGGGACCGTATCCATCCAACGTTCGTTTGCTAGACGTTTTAAACGATGAAAAAAAACGTCGATGCAAACGATGGGTGTATGAGTTGATCGTTTTTTAAAAAACGTCGGTCAGATAAAGACGATCGCCGGAAATCTCCGGCAACCTACGGTAAGGGTGCCGGTCGTCTTTTCACACCTCGAACAAAGGTGCAGACGTTTTCTAGCAAACGATTGAAAGTCTCCTGGCAAACGATCGGCTCGAAAGTAGTCCCGCTTTACAGACGCAAAAACAACAACAACGGCTGTGTCGCTTGAGGCCGTGAAAAACGGATTATGAGAACGGAACACAAATTAATGTTGTTTTTTTTTCTCCAGATTTTTGCTATACGTGTGCTGCTTGACTATATCTTAGAGTCGGTTACGGTGTAATTCGTTAATAAACAAAATATTATGGAACCATGATATCGTTTTATGAACGTGCGATTCGAATCTTATGTATTTTGCAGAATACGGGCTTTGCGCATTTTGGAATGCGGCTTCAAAAAAGTCAGTTCTAGATTACCATTTGATTTGATTTGATTTTTATTTCACCATGCATAACAATAATGTTTAGTAAACAAAATATAATAGTGGCGGGATGAAAACCCCGAGGGGCTTGTTTTATCCCAAAATAATTATTATATTTACAAAGATGATAATATGCGGTAAACTCTATCATAGTGAGACAAAAACACAAATTTAATTTCCAACTTCCACAGACGGCAAACAGAATAGATGTCTAATTATGTTCCAGGAATAAATACGATTATATCCTCGATTTGAATAATGAGAGCGAAACGTGAGATTAACTGAGAGGGTAAATTGTTCCATATTTTGGGACCCTTTATTTTAGTACTATAAGTCAGAGTAGTAAAAATCGCGATATAAATTAAATTTAGCCTGTCTAGTTGGGTACCTGTGGACAACAGATAATTTTGAAAAATATGATCTGCAAGTGTTTGGAATTAGGTCTGTATGATTGAAAAATTTGTCAACAAAAATTAACACCTGGTAGTCGTTTATTTGTTTTATGGACAATATTTGTAATTTTTGGAATGAGATGATCATAGTTTTACTTTAACAATTATTATTACGTTTGATTACAGATAAATGTCGAGTGAAACATTAGAATCTAATGCGTATATTTTTTCTCTTTCAGGACGATGCGTAAGCGCAGAAATTTACAAGACATTCACCATAGATAACGGTTTTCTAATGGTGTAACTCATAATTTTGTTTTTGTTCAATTTGCGCTTTTGAAGCGCGCCTGGTTTGGTAAGCTTTTAAAGTTACGTCTGCAAATATCTATACGTGATGAGTACTCTATTCATCTGAAGTTTGTAATTTCGATAGAAGTCGGATACCCGTGGTTGTACATTTACAACTTTTAGAGCAACGCCGCATGACATTTCCATTTATTTGAATTATGGTAGTAATAAAGCAAATGCCCGTGGATGCCACCTCCGGAAGTAACTCTTGTGTCCTTCGTGGCTCGAAAGTCAAGCTGTGTGTAGACCAATAGAACAGACAAAAAAGCTGATCACTTTACTATTATTATGGCTAGACAATAAATTGACAGCTTGGCAATATTGTTTACTAATCAAGCAGGATTCTTACCTATATGCTCACCGGAAATTAGTTTCTTCCACGTATAGTCCTGCTGGATAGGGATATGGGATTTTCTTGCACAATCATATGTTTATTGGTTAGAATCTTACAACAAAACATAAACATAACGAAGAAATATGTGGATATGCGAATAATATTATCCGGAGAAAAGGCGGTCATTCCTCTAGTTTCAATATGTCCATGGAGCAAACAAACCTGCAATGTAGAATAAAAGTGCGTTAAGTTGACCATAATAAATAAAACACTGATAATCAAATATTTGGATCTGTTTCGATAAAGTCTCAAATAAAAGATTGGTTGTCAAAAAATACATCTGTCTCAGCGCATTGCCGAGAAATTCCCTTCAATCAAAAACATTAAAAATGCTTGAATGAAGACTCAATGGAAATTCACACCTCCACTTTCTCTCAAGTAGCGATGTTCAAATATCAGGGTCACCAAATATTCTCCCGTGACAATTCTTTTTCATGGCACCTATCAAAGTATAGCTCTAGAAACTTTCTGGATAATTTTAATGTATTCGTCTTGTGAATTGAAGGATCGTGAATATAGCGTTTTCCTCTCTGATCTGGTATATCGCCATGAACGTTTCGACAGACACGTGTTCTACACCGGTCTTTATTTTCCCGCCATGCGGGAGGAGTCCTGTGTCGACTTTTCTATGCTGGGGATAAACCGCAGTCGAAATGGAAGGCCACGTGCGTGTACGCGTGTGCTCCTTGATCGTACACAAGCTGGGTTTTTTTTTCAGACAGACCCGTAGAATAAATTGCGATATTTCTAAAATATTAAAGCTAAACGCGCGTGTTGATGACACATGATTTTCCCTATGGACTGCAATACAGTACACAGGCCAAATAACATAAGAAACCTTTCCATTTTTTGGTTTATTTAACGTGAAACAGGGTCGATTTGCCGAGAATTTTCGGCGATATACCGACATTAGTTTTTTTTTTTATCAATTTCCTTGAAAACGCATTCATAAAATAAAATATTTAAATACATTTTTTATCTCGAGTATTATAGGATCATGAAAATATAAATATCATTTCTGTCTCTTCAGCTCTTTCATGTTATATTTAT
>JAVTVY010015822.1:0-66449 GCA_036873755.1 Hanleya hanleyi | reverse complement strand
TGGGCCTTAAGTGGACTGTCAATTGGTCTATAAGCCCTTTCCAGACCTTGAAATTCTGAAAAGCATGGTATTTTATCGCGTGATAATACCCAAAGCGGTTGTCGAGATATAGGTGACCAGAGTTCCAGCCCATTTCTGATTTCAAATTTTCTCGTTTAAAATTCCACCTTTGACGTCATCAATCTCATTCTCATAGATAACAAGAAAACGGGTTTTTTTCAATATCTGATACTATATTGATTTTATTCTTGTGATATTTTGCCAATTATGCATCCATTTTATGAAAAGGACTATCAGTGTTATACAAGTAGGTTCAGAATTAGTTACCATAGTAACATCGTTTGAACAACTTTTTCACCATTATAGTATTTTCGTTATTTTGGGATCACAATATTCCTACGAAGTAGGCTTTCATTTGCAAATTGTCCGGTAATGAGTGAGTCAGTCAGTCCATCCGAATCCTTTCGTCGGCAAAATAAGGAGAACCGCGAGCCTTGAATTTTTGCATGAACGTGCATTAGAGGACTGTTACTAGCAAGTTCTGAGCTGACCTACTTTTGATAAAAATTTGACCTACTTAGGTGACCTATAACATTACGCTTGGACCCCCAAGTCATCTTCCTCACCCTACTTTGTAGGTCCTGTGGCGTTAGTCACACTACTGATGTAGCACATATTCTAGTCCTAGAAAAATGAGTCCCTTGGGGGATTTGAACTAGCGGCCACCAGAGTAAGGTAACCAACTGCCAGCACTGGAGCCTGTGCTATACTGAGATAGTGTAATCCCAAAATACTGTTGTGCGAAAATATCCGTGAAGTAGGCTACCATCTGCAAATTGTCCGGTAGTCAGTGAGTTCATCCGAATCCTTTCGTCGGCAAAATAAGGAGAACCGTTGACATTAGAACCTTGATTTGTTGCATGAAGGTGCATTAGGAGACTGTTACCAGCAAGTTTTGAGCTGACCTACTTTTGATGAAAATTTCTGATGAAAATCACTGGTGATTCTGACTTGGGCTGCGTCCGTCTTCATATAGGCAGGATTTCAACTTGGGGCGGGGGATTTCCAAGAGTTCAGTGCGCGTCGGAGTCCTAATGCATACCCTATACTTCGTATGTCCTGTGACGTTAGTCACACTGCCATGATAGTATTATTCTATAGTACATATGTAAAAAATTATGCCAGTATCACCAGCTCCAAATAGTCATCTAGGATAATGGATACGGCAAAAGGAAATTATACAACGCAGTAGCTGATCAGCTGAAGTCATGGGGCAGTGAATAGGCAGACTCTTCTGTGTTCTCTCAGTAATGTGCAACTGAGCCATTGAATCGACGTAGTAGGCTACGATATTGTTTCTCGTGCGTCTTGTTGTTATGTTCAATTGTCTTTCTTTCTTTCTTTCCTTTTGTGTGTTTGTGTTCCCCTCCCCCCCCCCCCACGAAGTAGGCTCTCATTTGCAAATTGTCCGGTAATGAGTCAGTCAGTCCATCCGAATCATTTCGTCGGCAAAATAAGGAGAACCGTTGACATTAGAACATTGATTTTTGGCATGAGGGTGCATTAGGAGACTGTTACCAGCAAGTTCTGAGCTGACCTACTTTTGATGAAAATTTCTGGTGATTTTTGATGAAAATCACTGGTGATTCTGACTTGAACAGTGCCCATCTTAATATAGTCAGGATTTCACCTGGGGGTGGGGATTTCCAAGAGTTCAGTTCGCGTCGGAGTCCTAATGCCTACCCTACTTCGATGGTCCTGTGACGTTAGTCACACTGCTCATGTACTAAATGGCAAAAAATCAAGTCATGTTGATAAAATCACCTTCTCGTAACTTTTATAATTGCAGCCCATAGTTTGTTACTGGCTGTTATGGTAGCCGTTTCGGTGTCAATATAATATTGATTAACAAAACGTTAACTTAAAATTTGCGGTATTGTAAGGAATAACCGGGTTTGAAAAAAAATCGGCTCGTTCTGATTATTAGAAGTGAAAATAATGCAAAAGAAAAACAATTGTATCCAAGATATGACATCACTCGTGTGTTATTTTATTTTTTTCAATGTCTATTCCACTGGACTGTATACACGTTTGGTTGTCAATTAACGTCAACATACATGTACATTGTAATCTTTTTCTATTATCAATGTAGTCCAGAGTGCCCGTCTACGTAGCTCACAATCCTGCCGGCACATCCACCCAGAATATGGTCCATTTTGCTCAGGTACGTAAATTCTTTTGCCACATCGATATCCTTCTAATCTCAGAAGTAACTGTGAAAATATCAAATATTTTTGAGGGACCGACAGAGATCATTTATATATATTTTGTTAAAAAATGATATACGTCGAAAAATTTTACCATATATCTGATTGTTTCTAGAAGACACGGATTATTGTGCCAAACTAACTGCCGACTGGGGAACAAACGCGACTCCACATGTTTAATGAAGGTTTTCTGCTTCCTCGATGATCAGAAAGCCGCTCTGCAAGATAAACAACTCGAGTTAAAACTAAGCAAAATTAGATGAATGTTCCTCCAATGCCCAGATTCTAGCTCAATTTGACCCTCAGTATGTTTTTATGCTGTGGGAAATCAACCCCAATTAACCACGTGAATCTCCTGAATAGAGAAACGTGAATAAATTAGGGTTGAATAATGGTATGTTACAAAGTATCCACATACCTATTCAGAGGAATCTATTAAGTTGTTGTTGTTGTTGTGTGTTTTGTTTTTGTTTTTTTTGCCTACTTCAAATACATGTAGATCACGTATCTGGAGTATCTGAAACGTCTTTTCCTATCTCACTTGACAACCCAGCCTTCGGGGCCTTTGGAATTCATTTGCAACCTCCCGAAGATATTGCATCGTAGATTTCCGTTCTGGGTAGATCCGCCAGGTGTCACTTCATCTTACGTCACGACAAAGGAAATTATTTTCATATCCTTCACCCGCTCAAAAGCTGACCGGCAAGTCAATCAATGTCTTCAGCTATCACCAGATTCACTGAAGTGCCCACATTAGCATACTAATAGTTAGGATATTATATGTAGTTATTTGCTGATATACCGAGGACGATTAATCGCAGCCTTGCCAGTGGTTGGAAAATTGTGCAGACAGTTAAAAGGCATCTTAGCTTGCTAAGGGCATTTCACGTTTCACTTAACACTACCCTTGGATTATCGCTGTGATTCGGCATGTATTTCACATGGTGCCATCTATCTAGAGATAATCCAGTTCGAAAGTTGTTCCCAAAGCATGAGGTCAAATGTCGGCCCCATTTAAACGAGCCAATGAAATTATCTGTATTCAAATATTTCTCAGACATGCAGACATGTCAGTTTCACGAGGCGCAAGACTGGGGGAGTCTACGCGAGACCAAAGTTGTGCGAATTAGCTATTTTATTTCTCACTCTAGTAGCATGCTTCTTTGTTTACCTTAAGAAAAATCATATTACAAACGGCCTAACATATTTGAAAACAAAATAAAATCGGCGGTAGACCACAGGAAAATGATATGCTTTTTATTTTGCGATGGGGGCACTTCGAGGCCCACCATGGGATCATTTCAATCGATCGCTTTCTGGAGGTGTGTCTTCGTTGTATGTTGAATGTGATTGCACCGATGTCAGATGTAACGGGACCAGACCGATGTGACCATTTGGGAAACGCCCTATTACACTCAGATAGCACCCGTTACCGCATGGCTACGAGCAGAAGTTTCTACGTATGATCGTGCCATGCGTTCGGATGATGGTTAAAAGGAGACTGTGTTACATTTCACGATTAAGAGAGGCAACACATCAACACTTCCTTCATGCGCTTCCTAGATGCTATGGTGCTTCCTAGATGCTATGGTGCTTCCTAGATGCTATGGTACTTCGAAGATGTCAACCCCTAATTTATCTTGTCAAATATTTATTTCCCAAAATTACTACAGGCTCGACTGTACTTCCCCCCCCCCCCCCCCCTCTCCCTCCCCTCAAATAGTTCGCAAGCTTAATGAGCCGCCCAAAACGGGTTACCGCAACTGCTGCCACGTCGATTGACCCTGTCTGCAGCCACTTCAAATGTAGGCATTCAGAGAACAACTTTGAAAAATTCACTGCTTGTTGTCTCTCGGTTAGATTACATTTTGATAAGTAATTCACAAGAACAGCTCAATACTTACGCTGATAAACAGCTTGTATCACTGACGTCCCTACTCTCCTTGTTCTCCCGCTGATTCACATCGCATATTTCGCGCCTCTTGGTCGTAAGGGGGCGCTCTGCACAGGCCAACCACCGATGACCAATGATAATCACTCTTACAGAAGAGTCTTGGTCTGCTTTGTTTATCAAAGCAACCAACATCCGTGGATCCGCCACCTTTTCTCTCAGTGGGTGAGAGGTCTTTCGGCCAGTCACCATTAAATGTTTCCATCAAATGACGGCGCTAAGCTGCCAAGATTAGTCTCTCGGTAACAGTAATAAATTACCCAGCGTATATGACATCAAATGAGTGATAACTGTGTGGAAAAACGCGAGAAACTAGTGAACTATTTGTTCACCATCAACTGAATTAAAGCAATATGATTTGTCTCCCTTTTCAAACGTTCATATGTCGTTAACGGCAAAACAATAAACGGACGGCAAAACCGCCTAATTACTTTAATCTCTGAGTTAAGAGTGAACAGAATTTTGGATAACTTCCTCCATTGTTTAGAAAGGTTCGTCAACTGATTGCAAACATTTGTTCACTGATACTTTCAAATAATTAACAAATAATTCCCTGTAAATGTTGTTAATATCCCACTGATAAGACCACACTTTATATCGTCATGAGTATATAAGGAGATCAAGCTGCCTACATTGGTAACGTAAAAACACCGTTCAATCGTTTCAGATTTTGAATTGAATGTTGACTGTTAATAAAAGACGGGGAAAAGTTCCTTTGAGGGATGCCGTAAGATGGGGTGTCGCTGTCAAAATATTGGCATGGCTTCCACATCACGTGAGAGTCGTGATCTCACTATCATAAAGGCATGACTTTGTTTAGAAAATGAGTTTGGCGTAATTTCGATCACGTGAGGTAGTTAGCCAATCGTGGTTAGTATGAGGAATCTGGTTACCTCCGAGCTATTACGGCACGGTGATTGGGTAACCAGATAAGGCGCCTCCTTACGGCCAAGAGGCGCGAACTAGGCGATGTGAATCAGCGGGGGAACAAGGAGAATAGGGACGTCAGTGATACAAGCTGAATAGTATGAGCGTACTCGATACTGAGATTGGACTGATCATAGACCAATACTAATAACATGGTACATCACATATAGTTTATATTTATTGCATATATCAGCAACTTGTGTGGGCAATCTGTACCCTATAAAAGCTGATTACATCAGTCACATGACGGTCACGTGATCGAAATGCACTCAGATGTCAAGGTCAATATAGGGGAATTTAGCCTTTTCTATACTACATTTCTGAATGTTTTGTATTTTGAGGAATTCGTTGAAGATATGTAGGACCGCCAAATGTACCTCCTCGTCAAATAAAGTATCATTGATATATTTATCAGGTTAGGTCCAACCGTCACAGATGGGACGTTATATCCATGATATAACCAAGTCTGAAGACTGATAATTAATCTAAAACATCAAATCATCAAATTTCATTTTAAGATCGTACTTTAAAAAAAATATTTATTGTGGGAGAAAATGCAGAATTTAATCGGGAACAAACTTTTATCCAGTAAAGTATACTCACCGAGTACACAGGGAAGTCGCATTAATCATGCAGAGCGGGTTTTGGCTTCCCTCCTTCACATCGAGCCCAGCAGTCTCTAGAGCAATTTATAGGCTTTCATGCCGGGCATCAATGCCGTGAGTAGATAGTTACCTCCCTGCATTATGGATGGGCTCTCCTCTACCTGGTCACCGTGTCCCATTCGAGAAGACGTATGTTGGACAACGATTGCATACTGCGTGTCGGATCTGCCTCTGTATTTTTTGTTGCTTTTGTGTGTCCTATTGAAACCATCATCACTAGTTCGTCTGACAAAGCCGAGCCATGACAGAAGATGAATTCGTCATGACTAAGATCAGTCGTTTATTAATAGACTTTCCGAACAGCCTTCGTGACCTCACGATCTTTCCGAATATGCCCATATTTGAATAAATTAGAAGCGTGCAATGCGTCATATATTTCATCCTCTTTGAACTCAAGTTGTGAGTAGCCGTTACTATTTTGACTGGAGAGACGCCTACGTGTTCTTTCAGCGAGCACATTAATTAAAGACACTGTTCTACAGCCGTATTTCCATTATAAAGTCGGCTTGTCTATGAACCCGGCGAAGCACGCTATAACGCCGCCCGTTCATTGGCTGCTACTTTAAACTTTTTGTTTGAGTAATACCTGTACTGCCCCAATTTGAGAGCAAGGGCTGGTACGGAGTGTACGGAATATACAGACCTGCATTATGGAGGATGACTGAACCGGCCATCGATATATCATATTCTGGAAATAGATACGTTATCTTTGTTTTCATTTCTTCTCCCTTAGGAAGTCCTCACTAAGAAATTCCAGATGTATGACTACGGAGACGCCGATAAGAACATGCAGCATTATAACCAGGTATTTTCTATCTGTCCATGTATCGTTAATCAGTCTGGCCTAATCCCAATCGGCGGGGGTTTTGTGAACAGACGGAGAACTGTACAAATTTGACAAATGTGGCCACATTTCTGAAGAATCGATTTCCATTAATAAAGAACTGAGAATAGTAGATCCAGTGATTTACAAGTGCGCCAAAGCGAACCCCAAGTCATTTGAAAATCAGAAACGTGAGCTAATTTTCATACCGGTTCACAATCACATGCGGTATAGACTATACCAACAAAAAACACACTTATTTGGTAGTGACGCATTCTTCTCCAATTGTTATATTGACAATCGTGGATGGGAACTATTTACTATTAAGCAGTATCATAAATGAATGAAAAGTCGGGGAAAAGTTGTGGAAATGCAACGGTAACTACAACCATTTCGCAGCAGGCATGCAAATGTTTACAGTTTCAGCAGATATCAACTGTGCTCCGATTGACTGGAAGCTAGAAACCACGCCTACATTTTTATCATTTCAGTCAATCAAAGCGCTTGTTACATTTTTGATAAACAAGAGGTTTATATCCGGGCATTTTTTATGGCTTGGTCAACAACAACACACGGAGAAAACAGAATGGTAAATGCATTTTTCTTTATGAAATAAAGTTTTTTTTTATTTATTCGTGAATCGTTTCCATCCATCAGATGCCGTAGATTATATCAAGCGACGTGTAGAAATCAAGCATGGACCATTGATGATTTCATTCACGTAGTTTCGAGACGTGAACTGGAAATCTTCAATGCATGAATTTTTTTCTCATTTTGAAAGACATAGTAAAATGTGGCCACATTTGTGGCCTCTTTCTCTTATATTTTACATGATAGTGTTGTATCATTTATCATGGAAAATGGTTCTACTGAAATGTGGCCACATTCTCTATAGGGAAATGTGGCCACATTTAAAAAATGTGGCCGCATTTTTTTTTATAGAGTGCATGTCCAGAAAAAAACCCGCCGATTGGGATTAGGCCATCAGTCTTTCCACATCAACGCCATAATAGCGCGTAGGCGGCACAATACGGCATTTTGGAGTCAATTCACACTGCTACATGTATTTATTAGGCGCTAGTATTCTCGAGTCGAATTGTGAAGAAGCATTATATACAGTTCCTTGAGTAAATGTCAACAGTATTATAACAATAGTGTTATACCAGGTGAGAAATATTTAATAGGACAGGATTAGGCTTGTGGAAATGGCTGGATTAATTAACAAGGTGGGCTTCAGGGCACGGTGGGGTTCCTGGAACAGTAGCTCATACGCGCTGGGAATGAATATATACTGCTTATTTATTTATTGATGTCATTGTCTTGAGAACGATACCTGTATCAAAACGTCGTCCCGAATAAACTAGAAGTTGTTATCCATAAGTAATTTGTTTATTTATCTACTTCCCAACTTCTAAATGCCACTAAAAGAAATTTCTCCCAGTATGTAATTCATACTAATTTGCTATCTGTCATTAGCGAGCTCTCGCGCCTGTGACGTCACAGATTGGCGGCCTCGCTTTCATTTCACAAATATGCATATCTGACTGGGAGCTAAATAGAGCTGCCAAAAAGGCTTAAATATGCCCAAATATGCCCAAGGAAATTTTTTTTAAAAAAATTCTTAATTAAGTACTAACTGTTCTGGCACATATTCCAGAGAGAAAAAAATAGTGATTAAAATCCTTTAACTGGTGTGCCTGGTCCATGGCGGCAGTCTCTAGGCTTATACATGGGGAAATGTATATAACAAGTATGACTGGTACAAATGTAGCAAATATACTCCATATCAATCTGGTATTCAAAGAAATGGTCGATATGCTTACCTTAAACACAGTTTAAGTTGGAAATATCCCAGTTATCAACCGTCACTGCCGCCATGTACCAGGCAACTCGCGTAGTACTGCGATTCAGTGATTGGGTTAGTCCAACCACTACCTCATAAATTGGAGCGTTTGCAAGAGGTGGGAAACAATGACGAAGTCTGGCGACTAGTTAAAGTGATCGTAAACCCTCAAGGGAAGTTCCCATCAAATAAAAGTACTGCCGCCTTGGACCAGGCACACTGCCTGAATACATATATTTCAAACTGTGTATGCACTTTCCAATGCTTGGTTCAAGATTAAGGTGTGTATACTTTGAATTTCGACACAGACTCACTGTTCCAATGTGCTGTTTCATCAAAATCTGTGAGATGGTAACTCATAAGTCAACTTGAATCGTACATTTAATTTCCCCGATTTTGGTGAAACATGCACATTGGAACAGTGAGTCTGTGTCGAAATTCAAAGTATACACACCTTGAGCTTGTATCAAGCATTGGAAAGTGCATACACAGTTTGAAATATATGTATTAAGGCAGTGTGACGTCACTGGACCTAGATATGATTGCAACAGACCACCATAGAATACCATGCTTTATTTGCAGTTTACTCTGAGAAATAAAATCGTAAAAAATTACAATAAATATTTTCCCACACTATTTGCAATGGCCTTTCATTTGATGGAAACTTTACTTGAGGGTTTTCGATCACTTTCAGATGCAAGAATATGAATCTACAGGAAAGCATCCCTCGGCACCTCACATTCAGACGCGAGAATGCGGTGAATTATCGAACGTAGCTTTAGTATCCCAGCCACGAGTTTATTGCACCTAGCACCGGCTTAAGCGGAATTAGATACGTTAGCTCAACCACCTCGCTGGGGGTCTAATAATATCCCAGCCACCAGTCAAGTTTTTGGACCGGATTCGGGGCCTTCGCGTACATCGCCGGAAGTGGCATCTTTTATAGTAAAATATATGTTTGCCGAACTTTTTGATTACTTTTCAAGGCTGTATAATACCTCTGTTGACCTAGCGTGAACAAGAATTATCTGGAGATTATTTCCCCTGTTATCTGGACAGAGCATATGAAAAGTAGTTCGCTCATGTGCAACACTGAAGGAGTTGTTCGGCCGGATTCAAACTGAACCGTGCGAACTTGGGTTTTCCCCTATACGTCATAGCCACGTGGTAAAGGTCAACTTCTGCTATTGGAGGCAGGGATGATAAATGAGCCTGCGAAATGGAGCATGCGCTGTGGGGAGGATGATATCAGCTTGAGAGCTGTGATGATGGATAAGGTCAAACAAATCTTTGTGACTCTCAGGTCTTTTTCCTGTTGTACTTTAAAGTATCTAATCTAGTGGGATTTCTTATACAGGTCAATTTTAATGTTTTACATCAGAAGAGTCGAATGGAGGCTTACGGGTTAATGCGATTGATTTATCACATTTATTCTGCACTTCGAACCGAAATCAAATATCTGCATTAATATGTACTGGATGAGTGTTTCAAAAGTTTTAAAAAATTTCATGGAATGGGCCCATACCCTGACGACGTATTATATATCTCTCAGTCACGTGATGAATTGTATTTCCATTCATCTGTATGCCCCGTGAACACTCAACCAGAAACCTAACATGGATTGTGTAACACGAAACCAATTATATTGTCATTGTCAACGCAAAGTACATGTCCCGCAAGGCGTGAAGGCATATATGTAACCCGATACACCAAATTAAAGCTTGCTCTTCAGACTGTGCCAGCTCAGCTCAAGGACCTCGCGCTGGCAATTAAGTTGATGTCATGTTACACTAAGGAGGTGACCGACTAATTGAATTGTATAACGATGCTCCCCTGGTATTTAATTGCCATGAATGTCGGGGGCCTGCACTGCATAAAAGGATAGAAGTGGTATTTTATTGTCATGGATGTAGGGGGCCTACGTCACCAGGCTTCAGTACCATTAGCGCAAACAAATTTGACAGATGTTGGATTGAAATGTGTGAGAAAGAGATAATGATAATGTGGTACTCTCTCAAAACTACTGTGTACAAAAAGTGTGTCAAAAATTATCATACACAACGTGGTGTGTACATTTTATACACTGCTTTGTACACTTCTCCAAGCAAATTATGCCTGAAGTACACATCGATGTGTACAAGACTTACACAAAAGTGTGTATAAAAGGTGCACACCGCTGAGCATGACAATTTTTGAAACACTTTGTATACTTTTTGTACACAGTAGTTTTGAGTCTTTATGCGACATATCGGTAGTGTTTTTATCTTTATTTTCCTATGATATGGTGTGATCAATAAATCATTGATTTACAAGTCCCTTGTAAAGTACGGCCCCTCCCACCCCCCGCAGTAGTAGCGTAAGCGTAAATTGCTGTCACATTCACCCGGATGTAGAGGTCATTTGTGGCGGTCACGTGGCGGGAGGAGAGGTCACGGGGAGTATAGTTCCGGCAGAAGGACCAAAAGCTACCTCCAGCACAGGAGAGTTCCAATTGTTGGAGGGGATGTATTCAGGATGTATTCATCCGCGGTGATGCGGTCTGGTCGCGGTTTTGGCGGTGATTCGGTCTCGGGAAAAAGCTTCCGCGGAGAAAAAGTAGTCCCTAGATAAAATGGTCGGATGGGGTCGAGTGAGGTATCAAAGTGAAGGGGCATCTAATGGGCTGGGTGTGGGGTTGACATATCGGCCTTCTGCGCATGCGCGGTGGCCGAAGGGTATGAAAATAGCCGTTTTGGAGCTAGGGGAGCTACTAATGGTCCAATGGGGTCGAGTCAGGTATCAAAGTGAAGCATTCGTGAAGGGGCATCTAATGGACTGGGTGTGGGGTTGAACTATCGGCATTCTGCGCATGCGCGGTGGCCCAAGGGTATGAAAATAGACGTTTTGGGATGTAGGGGAGCTACTAATGGTCCAATGGGGTTGAGTGAGGTATCAAAGTGAAGCTTATGTGAAGGGGCATCTGATGGGATGGGTGTGGGGTTGAGCTATCGGCATTCTGCGCATGCGCGGTGGCCCAAGGGTATGAAAATAGACGTGTTGGGATGTAGGGGAGCCCCTAATGGTGCAATGGGGTCGAGTGAGGTATCAAAGTGAAGCTTATGTGAAGGGGCATCTGACTCGACTAGCGGCTCGGGCGTTGTCACCATTCTGCGCATGCGCATAGACGTTTTTGGATGAAGGGGAGCCCCTCATGGTGCAATGGGGTCGAGTGAGGTATCCACGTGAAGCCTAGGTGAAGGGGCATCTGATGGGTTGGGTGTGCGGTAGGAATATCATTCTGCGCATGCGCAGATGCAATGCGGAGCTCTCGTCCAATCAGAAGCGAGTATTTCAAATCCGTCACACAGCACTCGTCCAATCAGAAGCGAGTATTTTGACCCGGTGCATTATGGGGCATATCCAAGATGGTGGCACGTATGTTCAAGATGGCGGCACATCCGGTGTCGAAAACTGGTCATTTTGTCGGGATGTGGTCACCTAGTGTCGAAAACTGGACCCTGTATGGGTCCCGCTAGACGTTTTGGAGCTAGGGGAGCCACTAGTGGTCCAATGGGGTCGAGTGAGGTATCAAAGTGAAGCATTCGTGAAGGGGCCTCTGATGGGCTGGGTGTGGGGTTGAACTATCGGCATTCTGCGCACGCGCAGTCTGGCCGTAGCATAGAAATAGACGTGTTGCGGTGTAGGTGAGCCCCTAGTGGGTCGATGGGATCGAGTGAGGTATCCATGTGAAGCCTAGGTGAGGGAGTTACACTAGGGTGTCGTATCCATTCTGCTGCGCAGGTCAGGTGGGGGTTGTGACGTCACTTCGGGGTTTTTCACTAAAACTACCTCCAAACCCAGAAGAGTTCCAACGTTCAACCCTCCGGGGTGTTTTCCCGCCCCCGCCCCGGCGCCCCGCAGCGCGCGCGCGCGTCATCACCGGCAGTGCGCGCGCGGACGCATGTCGGGTCAAATGGTCACATCCAGGTCAAAAGGTCTCCCTTTCGGCAAGGTTCGGAGAATACATAGAACTTATAGTCATAAACTTAATCTATACGTGTTGGACGAGTCTCTTCACTCACCGTATACACGCACCTCAATGAAATGCCCGCTCCAAACCTAGACCAAAACACGTACTTGGTCTGTGGGCTGATTTCGTTGGCTCTCTCTATTTTACTATAGTGCTCTTGCATTCTAACCTTGATGGGTTGCATTTTGGCCCCATCCTACACCACTGATTTCAGTTTGACTGAATCTCCACATTGGGCATTGATGCATTATTTATTCTGTACTATACAATCGGATAGCGGTTGTCGTGAATAACAACAAGTTCAGCAATGTTTATATATTTTATTATCCCCAATGTTACATCATACCCAGGCTGGGGGAGCCGCCCTGGGTATGTTTAGTATGTTCACAGCAAAACCAATTGAAATATCAAACACCATGTTTTATTATTTAACGCACCGTCAGATTAGGTACAAGTGTTTACTGAGCTCAAATCAACGATCAGCATGTAGACATAGAGAGTATGTGCGGCATGTTATGGTATTCATCAGTGCGCAGGTAACGCATTCAACCGATGGTGGTGGTCGGTCAGCTTGGTCAGGAAAAACGTGATATTGGTTACCCTCTCTACCACCCATTGTATGTCGGGGCGTTGACGATGTGCCCATCTCAAGGCATCCACGGTGTCCAGTATCTCCAGCATCGTCTCTAGTGACCCCCGGTTAATGATGGTGAACGGCTGGTCAGACACAGATATTATTGCCGGGATAAGAATACCGTAACTGGCCCGTCTTTTTGTGACGTAAGATGTACCCGAAAGCGACATTCAATTTGAAGGCCGTAGTTTGATCTTTGAAGATGGCTTCCACGTAGCTGCGTAGACGGGTGCGGTTGGTCAGTGGAAAATTGTAAATATCTTGAATAGGGCCATGAGGGTGGAAACAGTGCCGTGTCATGGACCAATGGCGCCGATCGATGTCACTCACTGGATGGTTGTCCTGTAAGAGATCGCCCAGAAAATGTTCGATGTTGTCAGGCGTATGACTCGAAACCGTAACGCTAGGGTCCGGCTGGATATCCAGGCTCTTCTGAACTGTGGGTATAGGCGGGCTCTCCTTCATCGCATCACCAGTGGCGTTCGTCTCCCCGGGTTTATCTTCACTGGGTCTCACCTTCCGCGGCTCCTCTTCACTGGGTCTCACCTTCCGCGGCTCCTCTTCAGTAGGAAGTTGTCGCCCAAACCGTAGAGACGGACCATGAATCAACCGTTGGTGTCGCAGCAACTGACTGCGTTGTTTGAAGCGTTGACCACAATCCTCGCATGGACGCTTGCGTGGCCCATGAATTGAACGTTCGTGGCGCAGTAACTGATCCTCCCGATTAAATGACCCTGCGCAGCTTATACAAGTATACCGTGCATCGTTGTGGGTGGAGGTCTCGTGGCGTCGTAAATTATCTAGACGAGTAAACTGCCTCTGACAAATTGTGCAAGTGAACATCTTGGTGGAATCGCCCAGAAAATGTTCGATGTTGTCAGGCGTATGACTCTGTACCGGGGCATGAATCAACCGTTGGTGTCGCAGCAACTGACTGCGTCGTTTGAAGAGTTGACCACAATCCTCGCATGGACGCTTGGGTGGCCCATGAATTGAACGTTCGTGGCGCATCTTCCCGATTAAATGACCGTGCGCAGGTTATACAAGTATATAGTGTACCGTTGTGGGTGGAGGCCTCGTGGCGTCGCAAATCTTCTGGGCGAGTAAACTGCTTCTGGCAAGTTGTGCAAGTGAACATCTTGGTGGTTGACAGAGTGTCTGATGAAACGGCCAGGCCGCTTCCTTTTTATAGCACGCTAGCTGGTAATCTATTTTTAGCACACTCTACCCCAAGTCGAAGATCGAGACTGGTGTACTGGTGTACGACTGAGCCGCATTGCGCGCGCGCGCATGAAGACCCTCATACATACGTCAATGCAGGCTCAGACGCGAAGTGCCCGGATGTAAAAATGACGTCACTTCCGGTTTGGGTGAATGGAGCGTGACCTTTGGACATGTCCAGACTTGTCTGACCGCCATTGTTGGAAAATGGCGGATAATGGCGGCTAATGGCGGAAGGTGGTCGCCATTGTGGGAAAATGGCGGCTAATGGCGACTAATGGCGGAAGGTGACCGCCATTGTGGAAAACCCCCCACAGACAGGTCAGTACATGCATTCCTATGATGTTCACGCATAATAAAAAGGATTGACCTGTAATCTGTGTTGTTGCTGTTGCTCCCTTTTTTGGACTAACCCATCAGAATAGTACGTATCACGGACTACACCCGTAGAGCTACATCTGGTCTATAAAACACGTCTCTCTGGATCCCACCCCTTCATTTCTACGGTTGCAGAGCCATGGCGGAGATCCAGCCCTATGCGACTCGCATTTTACAGCATGCCACCGTGGTGAATTCATTCACGGGTTACCGAGCAGTGGTCCGGTCCATGTTTTCAGATGGCGACGACAACGAGGGACGACGCCAGATCCTCAACGAGTTCACAGAAGCGGTCCTCCACAGAGTGCACTCGATGGAGAGGCGTGCCATCACTCACCACTACTGGACTATGACAGCCATCCTTGATGCTCGGGCTATGGACCAGGAGCGCTCACGCCGGAACCAGCTACGGCTGGTTGGCCTCACACTAGTCTGTGCCCTATTGATCCTGGCGCTGTGATATTGACAGTATAAATACGAGGGTCAGACCGAGTGTGTGTCATTCACCGATCGTTATTGGAGCAAGCATGTCACCCGTCCTACGAGCCATCCTTCCCCTTACACCCCGGATGGGGTTACACGTCTATGAAGATAAAGTCACCCTCGTGGAAGACCGTGGAGATGTTTGCTGGTCGCCCGCTGAGACCGTATCGAATACGGTGACGCTACACCGTGACGGCTGGACCAAATTTAAACGCGTGTTGAGCGGCGAGCTCGACGGACACGTCATCCACATAGACAATGCCATCTACGTATACCGTGCAACCTTCTTCCCACGCCTGGGCCGCTACCAACACCCTACGCGAGGCTTCACCCTAGTCCCCGGTCTGTGGACAGCCTTGGAGAAAGTGGTGCCTATTGTGGACCAGCTGTTTACACCGGACGAGCGGTCATCAGACGAGTTGGAGTGGGCTCGTGCCCTGAGAGAAGCGGCGGAAGAATCCCATGAACAACTACATGAACCCGACGACGATGCCATTGATTACCCGGCTAGACTCAGTCAGCCCAGTGACATGACCACCTGATCCTTTGATCTCACGGGGTTGTCCCTATAAATACGGGAGACAGTCAACTCTGGTACCATTCACGTACTGACCATGGCGGAGCATATGATACTGGCATATCTCAGCTTGACCCCCGAGGTTTTCCTGCACGTGTATGCGGATAAGGTCGATATCATGGAGGAGGTGGGAGACATCTGTGATGCGGATCCTACACAACCGTGCCCGGCTCACATTCGTCTGTCCCGAGAGGGCTGGACCAAATTCAAACGGGTGTTGTCTGGAGAACTGGACGGCGATCTCATCCACTTGTGTCACGATGTGTACATCCGAAGCGGCCCTTTCTTTGCTCAATTGGCTCGGCTAGATGGGGGTACAGTGCATTTTACCCTTCACCCTGATCTATGGTCTGCATTGGAAGATGCCGTGGTAGATGTGGATGAAGTGCTTATCAAGCGGTCATCAGACGAGTTGGACTGGTCATTTATCATGGACACTGTGAAAGCCCATGAAGAAAATCAGAAAGAAACTCCGGCCCAAGATATGCCCGTTATAAATAAACGATCGAGCCAGGGTCCATCATCATTTTGTCACCATGAAGCGCTGGGAGAAGGTGTTGGATAACTTATACTACAGTCCCGACAGTCCGGCGGCCTATAGTGCATTGTCGGCTCTCTATCGAGCGGCCAAACCCCAGGGGATACAACGTGCCCAAGTCCAAGATTGGTTAAGAAAACAAGACACCTATACCTTACATCGATCTGTCCGTCGCCATTTTCTACGGAACCGGGTCATCGTGGGAGGAATAGATGCCCAGTGGCAAGCGGATTTGGTCGATATGAGCGCCTTTGCCAAACACAACGATGGGAATCGGTATATCTTGACGTGCATCGATATCCTATCCAAGTATGCGTGGGTGGTACCCATCCGGACGAAAACGGGGGCGAATCTCATAGCGGCGTTCAAAGACATCTTCAAGACCGGGCGCAAACCTTTGTATTTGCAAACCGACGAAGGCACGGAATTCCTCAACAGACCGTTCCAACAGTTTCTGAAAGCCCAGAAGGTGTTTTTCTTCCATACGTACAACGAAACCAAGGCTTCCGTGGTGGAAAGGTTCAACAGGACATTCAAAGGCCGTATGTATAAATATTTCACCTATAAGAATACAAGGCGGTACATCGATGTTCTCCCGAAACTGGTGAGGGGTTACAATCGAGCCTATCATCGGAGTATAGAGAGAGCCCCCATTACCGTGACCCAACGCAATGAAGCCCAAGTCCGGCGTGTCTTGTACCCCAGGCCATCGCAGCGAGCGACGAAGGCGGTGTACAAGGTCGGGGACCCTGTACGGATCAGTAAAGTCAAGGGCAAGTTCGAGAAAAGTTACTTGCCCAACTGGAGCGATGAGCACTTCCTGATTAAACGGCGCCTACCCCGACAGCGGCGAGTCTATGAACTGGAAGATCTTCAAGTGGAACCGTTGCTAGGGACGTTTTACGAGACGGAATTACAGCCTGTCGTAAAAACACAGCAAGACTACTACACGGTGGAGCAGACTTTGAAAACGGAACGTCGACGTGGCAAACTGTTTCATTTCATGAAATTCCTTCAATTCCTGGGTCGCGGCCAACCAGGTGAAACGACTATAAAGCCAGACACCACTGCCGTCATCCTTCATTCCACGTCCGACCACAGTGCTATGGACCAACAGCAGCTGCCTCTGAAGACAGCGTCTCCCAAAACGCGCAAAGCGCAAGTGGGTTTTGTGGTGATAGTGCTAACCCTGCTGAGTGTGTTGTACGGAGGTGTGTTTTACGACGTAGCCTATGTCAGCACGTTACTTAACCAACTGAGAACACCAGCCACCAGCGAAACCGGTCTACAGAGAGCACCAGTCGTATCGAGCCCAGTCACCACCACCACACCCCGTGTACAAGCCACGTCGAGTGTAAGCTCTACACCTACACCAAGAACACCCACTACGTCTCAAGACCCACCGGATTTCATCCCTCACAGTGAACAGACAACGACCACCGACGTTGTAGCCACCCCCATCATCATCCCTGACAGTGTACAGACAACGACGACCGACGTTGTACCCACCACCACTCCAGTTCACTCGTACCAAATTTACAAGAGCGGGTTACCACGACAACGGATACACCTCGAACCATGGACCCCCGTTGGCAGCATCCCTTCACGTGTCTCATCGCAGGACCCACGGGTTCCGGCAAAACGCACTTCGTCAGGAAGCTCCTTCAACACGCCGACAGCATGATCACCCCACCCATTGCCCGAGTGGTGTGGTGTTACGGAGAATGGCAGGCAGCGTATGCAGCAATGCCCCACATCACGTTCGTGGAAGGCCTACCCAACCTGGCCGATTTGGAACCCGACACCTTGGTGGTTCTGGATGATCTCATGGCGGAGACGGATGCGCGGGTCACCCAACTCTTTACCAAAGGCAGCCACCATCGACGGCTCAGCATCATCTACATTGTGCAGAATCTGTTCAGTAAAAACAAAGAACATCGGAACATCAGCTTAAATGCCCACTACCTGGTGGTCTTCAAAAACCCGAGAGATACCACTCAACTGCTGCACCTGGCGAGACAGATATATCCCGGCCGCACACCGTTTGCGTTGGAAGCCTTTAAAGATGCCACAACCCCTCAGCACGGGTATATGCTCTTCGACCTCAAACAAGCCACCCCCGACCACCTTCGACTACGGACCGGCATCTTTCCCGGAGAGACCCACCACGTGTACTTGCAAAAATAATGTAAACACACCCACAGTGGCGCCCCCAGCTGGAATGTGTGTGTGTTTGATGATGGAGATACTCAAAA
The DNA here is from genome assembly GCA_036873755.1 of Hanleya hanleyi. NCBI lineage: Eukaryota > Metazoa > Mollusca > Polyplacophora > Lepidopleurida > Hanleyidae > Hanleya > Hanleya hanleyi. The sequence goes on along the minus strand of JAVTVY010015822.1, from coordinate 47,878 downwards.
AATGAATACCACAGCAGGGCTATGTTCTCTGAAGTAGATAAAAAGGGCAGAGTTGTGGGTTCTGGCATTAGTTGTACATGATGTCTGCGCGAGTACGGAAGCACGCTCCCACGCTCCGTGTATTGAAGACGGCCCCACCCGAGTTGGTCCGAACCATTGTACGCGGTGCGGATCCTGACCTTGTACGCTGTCTGTGCGAGATCGGGTACAACCTGTTAAAAGGCAACGTTCCACTGACTCCGGCTCAGAAGACCAAGTTGGCCAAGCATAAGACAGGTCTCCGAACCCTAGTCCATAAGCGGGTCCCACAAACACAAAAGAAAAAGGTGTTACAGAAAGGCGGCTTTCTCGGGGCCATCTTAGCACCGTTGGCCGCTTCCGTGTTGGGTCCAGTATTGGGTGGACTCTTCGGCCGACAATGAACCACACGAAAAAAATGGTCCTCGTCGAACCACGATTCCTTCAAAACCTCCAATCACCCTACCCTGTCCCACCTACGGTGAAGACCATAAACACCCTCGATGGAGAGATGCAACAGATCTTACAGAGACCGGGGTTAAGCGACAGTGAGAAAGTACAACGGTACAATGAGACGCTTCAGCGGTACATGACGTTCATGGACCAATACAAAACCCTCTCTACTCCAGCACCACCACCACCACCACCACGTGACAGACCGCCGACCTCAGCACCGTTCCAACAGCCGGGTGGGGTACCACCCACAGCCCCACAGTGGGTGGAAGACGAAGTCCTGAAGAGTGTACCTGCCTCGTTCAAGAAACAAGCTGGCCTGGTATTACAACGGATGAAACAGAATCCTAACATGACTTGGAATGATAAAGGCGAACTCCTGGTACAGAATCAGGTGGTCCCCGGCACCCACATGACGGATTTAGTGAATGATCTGATGCGTCAACGCAGATCGCACACCGATCCTCGAGGATGGAAGGTCTTCGCTCAAGGCTTGAAAGACATGCATGTACCACAGGAATTGGTGGGGAATCCCCAACGCTGGGCCTTTATCCAGCAAACCCAGCAATCGCCGAGTGGCCCACTACCTTCTTGGGAATCCGACTGGGAACCGGAGTCACCCCCCAAAACTCCACCACCACCACAACGGGCACCTTCTTTTCAAACCTTTAAAAAACCACCCTCGATCAGGACACCCCACATCTCCAGAGCCGTGACACGTAGCAAGTCAACGCGACGAACACGATGCCGGACACAACCGCCCAAGGTCTGGAACACCTATTAAAACCAACAGCAGCAGCAGGACAGCTCAGTCGCCATGTTTTACCTCACCCTACCCAGTAACAGTTCGCTGGATGTGTTTCCTGACAACACCGTGGCCAAGTATGTGACTCAATTACCACAACCGTTACATTTACCTGGCCGGTGGGAATGTGAACTGGTGGATATTCAGTACCCTTACTCATGGTACAACGTGCGAGCCAATGAAGTGTGGTACGAGGTGACCTACGAAGGCAAAAACACCCGACTCACCCTGCCCGAAGGCCAATACGATACCCCAAGGAGTTCATGGGTGGGCTGACAAGACTGTTGCTTTACAAGGCTCTACGGGAGGTCACGAATACTTCAAAACCCATCAAATCCTATCCCTTCAAGAATCATGTGGACTTCGATTACAACGCACACAACGACAAGGCAGCGCTTATCGTCTCCGGCAAGCCGAGTGTCGTACTGAGTCCTATCCTACAGCAAATGCTGGGTTTAGATCTAAAGACGTTCGCTGGTCCCAGCGAACACCATGGCGAGATGCCGATGGATATGAAGTCGGGTATGTACGGACTCTACGTCTACTCGAACGTGGTGGACAACCACATCGTGGGCGATATCAACACACCTCTGTTACGGGTAGTCCCCATTAAAAAGACGTATGGAGGTCAAGTCACCCACAGTTTCACCCACATGCTCTACTTGCCCGTACGACAAACCGACATCAACACGATCACGGTGGATATAAGAGATGACACGGGAAGACCGGTGGCATTCGAACGCGGGAAAGTGGTGCTGACACTTCATTTTCGACAAGCACGTGCTCCCCACTTTGCATAATGAAAGTACCTTACGAGTGCGATGCACGCAGCTATAGGGACTATTATGCCCAACAGGCCGGGGGTGGCTTTCCGGTCTTTAGCGGTGCACGCATGCAACGAGGACATGGGCTAGGGAGCATACTCGGCAGCATCGTCAAAACGTTCCTGCCCTTGGTGACGCGTGGGGTGAAAGCAATGGGTAAACAAGCGGTACGCAGTGGACTGGAAGTGGCCGGTGATGTCTTGGGGGGTACGGCACCCAAAGAAGCCTTGAAACGGCGGGCCAAAGAAGCGGGAGGCGTCTTGGTGGCCAAAGCACAACGCACCGTAGGGAATAAAGAGCTGCCCCACCGAGACCACGCACCAGTCGACGACCGACCCAGCGACGACGCACATCGAAGAAGACAAAGGATATCTTTTCTTAAAACATGTCCTTGATCCACGCCGAGTCCTGCCCCTCCACCAACAGTGAATTTGATTTGTGGACCGTGCCGCCCACACAGACCAGTGCCGAACAAGGATTATGGGTGGAGCATCTCCCGCTCTCCAGCATCAACGAAACCGGGCCCATCGAGTTCACCATCAGTAATGCGGATACGGCCTATGTGGATTTAGCCCATACATACTTGTATGTGAAAGCCAAGGTGGTCAGTGGGGATGGCACCAGAATCGGCCAAGCTGCAACGGTGGGCCCGACGAATCTCTGCACTCGATGTTTCAACAGGTGGATATTTTTCTCAGCGACAAGCTCATCAGTGACTCCACCAACACGTACCCGTACCGAGCCTACATCGAGACACTGTTGTCGTATGGCCGAGAGGCTAGAAAGTCTCAGCTGACAGCCGGTTTATTCTACCAGGACACACCCGAGCACATGGACACGGTGGACAATGTGGGATATAACAAACGGAAGGCTTTCACTGCGAACAGTGCCTCGGTGGATATGATGGGTCGACTGCACACAGACATGTTCATGCAAGACCGGTACCTCTTGAACAAGATCCCCATAAAAATCCGACTGATACGGGCGCCTCCGACCTTCGCCTTGATGGCCACTAACGTAGACGGGCATGCAGCGGACTATAAGATTGTCATCCAAGAGGCAGTGCTGTATGTGCGAAAAGTGAAACCGAATCCAGCCGTTCAATTGGGACACATGAAAGCCTTGGAAACAAAACCAGCCCAGTACCCTATCCGACGTGTACAAACCAAAGTGTTCTCTGTGCCTGCTGGAAATATGGGCGCCAACAAAGAAACCCTGTTCCTGGGGGAACTACCCAAGCGATTGATCCTGGCCTGTGTGGAAAATACCAGTTTCAGCGGAGCCTACCCAGAGAATCCGTTTGACTTTCAACATTTCGGCATCAATTTTGTGGCCCTGCATGTGGATGGACAACAGGTGCCAGCCACGGCCTTAACACCGAACTTTGGGCGCAGGAATTTCATTCGAGCCTATCAGAGCCTGTTTACAGCCACCGGTCAAATCAACCAGGACGAAGGGAATTTCATCAGTCGGGAGCACTACGCGAACGGATACACGTTGTTCTGTTTCGATCTGACCCCCACCTTAGAGAACGACCATCAGCTGGCCCTGGCCAAGCAAGGCAATTTACGGGTGGAAATCCACTTTGCACGAGCCCTGGCGACCACTGTCAATGTGATCTGCTACGCCGAGTTTGACAACATCATTCAAGTGGACAAGGCGCGCAACGTCCTGTGTGACTTCTCCACCTAACATGGATACAGACCAGATAACCACCGTGCTGGAGAATGACCCAGAGACACGTATGGTCTTTCAAGGGGTGTTCGCCCGAGATGTGTTCCCATTAGACCGTATGTATCCTGCTGCTTACGTTCTCAACACGGACCCGATGGATCGACCCGGTGAACATTGGGTGGCCGTGTACTTGACAGAACAGCAGGGCGAATACTTTGACCCGTACGGCCTGCCACCCCTCCATCCCGATTTAACAGACTTCATGGATCAAGGCACAGAGACGTGGTGTTGGAACAGTCAAACGTTGCAAAGCCTGACCAGTAGCGTATGCGGACAATATTGCTTGTTTTACCTGTACCATCGATGCCGGGGAAGACCCTTATCTACCATCGTACAGATATTTGACGAGTACCCCAAGGCCGAGGACCGCGATGTACTCGTCTATGACTGGGCCGCCCATCATTTCAATGTACAAGTCCCGTTCTGGGCCTAAGTTAATTACAAGCCCCTTGTTCTGGGCTTAAGTTTACAAGCCCCTTGTTCTGGGCTTCAGTTTACAAGCCCCTTGTTCTGGGCTTCAATTCTTTCAATGTACAAGCCCCTTGTTCTGGGCTTGAGTTTTCACGTGGTTGTTCTCACGTTGTTGTTGTTACTGAATAAAAAAACAAAATGAGATCTCACCAAAAAAAACCTGTCTTGTGTGTTTTATTCATAATGCATCAATGCCCAATGTGGAGATTCAGTCAAACTGAAATCAGTGGTGTAGGATGGGGCCAAAATGTAACCCATCAATGTTAGAATGCAAGAGCACTATAGTAAAAATAGAGAGCCAATGAAATCAGCCTACAGACCAAGTACGTGTTTTTGGTCTAGGTTTGGAGCGGGCATTTCATTGAGGTACGTGTATACGGTGAGTGAAGAGACACGTCCAACACGTATAGTTTATGACTATAAGTTCTATGAGCATAATGCATGAAACTGGCTTTGAACACCGTATTAGCCAATCAGTGGCCTAGAATGGAGCCAAAGCTAACCCATCTATGTCCAGAAAACTTTACCCGGGTGTACAAGAACCCGGATGTAGGAGCGGACGTCAGCGAAAGGACACCGCGAGTACCCCAATTCGATTGGCTGATTGTTCGACCGCTGATTGGTTCTTTTTCTCGACCGCTGATTGTCTCTTTTTCTCGACGGCTGATTGGTCCAAATGGAACTGCCCATCTTTCCCAGGTTCATCTAGAATCCCCTTTTTTGTGCTCAAGCTCTGACTATCGCGATGCCGCAACATTGTCTCATTGGACATTGGACCGTCTGGCCTGGAGGTGACGTTTGACCTTTTGACCCGCGCGCGCGCGCGGGCACTGCCGGGGATGACGCGCGCGCTGCGGTCGGAGAACCCGCGCGCGCGCTGCGGGGCGCCGGGGCGGGGACGGGAAAACGCCCCAGAGGGTTGAACGTTGGAACTCTTCTGGGTTTGGAGGTAGTTTTAGTGAAAACCCCGGAAGTGACGTCACAACCCCAACGTGACCTGCGCAGCAGAATGGATACGACACCCTAGTGTAACTCCCTCACCTAGGCTTCACATGGATACCTCACTCGATCCCATCGACCCACTAGGGGCCCACCTACACCCCAACACGTCTATTTCTATACTACGGCCAGGCTGCGCGTGCGCAGAATGCCGATAGTTCAACCCCACACCCAGCCCATCAGAGGCCCCTTCACGAATGCTTCACTTTGATACCTCACTCGACCCCATTGGACCACTAGTGGCTCCCCTAGCTCCAAAACGTCTAGCGAGACCCATACAGGGTCCAGTTTTCGACACTAGGTTACCACATCCCGACAAAATGACCAGTTTTCGACACCGGATGTGCCGCCATCTTGAACATACGTGCCGCCATCTTGGATATGCCCCATAATGCACCGGGTCAAAATACTCGCTTCTGATTGGACGAGAGCTCCGGGGCGGATTTGAAATACTCGCTTCTGATTGGACGAGAGCTCCGCATTGCGTCTGCGCATGCGCAGAATGATATTCCTACCGCACACCCAACCCATCAGATGCCCCTTCACCTAGGCTTCACTTTGATACCTCACTCGACCCCATTGCACCATTAGGGGCTCCCCTACATCCCAAAACGTCTATGCGCATGCGCAGAATGGTGACAACGCCCGAGCCGCTAGTCCAGTCAGATGCCCCTTCACATAAGCTTCACTTGGATACCTCATACGACCCCATCGGCCCATTAGGGGCTCCCCTAGCTCCAACACGTCTATTTTCATACCCTTGGGCCACCGCGCATGCGCAGAATGCCGATAGTTCAATCCCACACCCAGCCCATCAGATGCCCCTTCACGAATGCTTCACTTTGATACCTCACTCGACCCCATTGGACCATTAGTAGCTCCCCTAGCTCCAACACGTCTATTTCCATACCCTTGGGCCACCGCGCATGCGCAGAATGCCGATAGTTCAACCCCACACCCAGTCCATTAGATGCCCCTTCACGAATGCTTCACTTTGATACCTGACTCGACCCCATTGACCATTAGGGGCTCCCCTAGCTCCAACACGGCTATTTCATACCCTTCGGCCACCGCGCATGCGCAGAAGGCCGATATTCAACCCCACACCCAGCCCATCAGATGCCCCTTCACATAAGCTTCACTTTGATACCTCACTCGACCCCATCGGACCATTTTATCTAGGGACTACTTTTTCTCCGCGGAAGCTTTTTCCCGCGACCGAATCACCGCCAAAACCGCGACCAGACCGCATCACCGCGGATGAATACATCCTGAATACATCCCCTCCAACAATTGGAACTCTCCTGTGCTGGAGGTAGCTTTTGGTCCTTCTGCCGGAACTATACTCCCCGTGACCTCTCCTCCCGCCACGTGACCGCCACAAATGACCTCTACATCCGGGTGAATGTGACATCAATTTACGCTTACGCTACTACTCCCCGCCCAATCTTAGTAAACCGCGAAGATGCATTACCCTCTCGATTTGACGTTATATTATGAAACTCTCTTTCGTTCCGGTCAGATATTTGCGAACGGTACGCATAAAATGAACCGTGATGGAATGATGTCAAATAATCATAGGCCTAAATAACTATTTATTTATCTTTCAGACCACCCCGCCTCTATATAACGTGACAAACATAACCGTCCCCGTGGCTCTATTCTGGGGAGATAAAGATTGGCTTGCCGACCCTAAAGATGTAGCAGAACTAATACCACAATTAAAAACCGTGATCCTCAATAAGGAAATCCCTCATTGGAACCACATCGACTTTCTCTGGGGTTTGGATGCCCCTTCCTTGTGCTACACCGATATTCTTAAAATTATTCGTGAAGGAGAAGGGAGAAGAAATTAAATAAGTTGAGATTCGACGTTGGGATGAAACACGATAATGGTAGATTTTGAATAAAATATTTGGTTATTATTCACATTATTCACACTGTCTGGGTTTATGTTACTGTTGCCTAAATGAAGCAGAGATATTATTTATTCAACATGGTTTTATTGTCGATGTGTAAAAGTAAAAATAATATTCTCTTAAAAATATCCGAGACCCTTGTACTATTTTGGTAGTGCGTCGTATATTGCAGGTATTGTCAAATACTATACTGACCTAATTTCGCAATCTTGTCATCGGGGGAGGACTTCCTATGTTAAAAGATAAAAAAACCGGCATCTAGACATCTGATACTACTTCCCTCATGGGAGGAACGAGCTTGACTTCATTTTAGCAATACCTGAAGTTTTTGAGAATAGATAAAATGATAAGGTTTTTCATTCAGTTATGAGTATTGTTTTCAAGTCTTCGAATTATCGAGTATAAATTGTCTTATTCTGGAACGGTTATTGAGCATTTTATTTTTTGGATCGAATGAGGGGTGCAACAACATAATGGCTCTCAATGTTAAAATCAGGGGACTCAACTGCACATTCAGTCAATTTTCATTAGAGTGGTTTGGATTATCTCCCATGTATACTATCTGACCGAATAAAAGGTTTATGTTCCTACGAAGTAGGCTCTCATTTGTAAATTGTCTGGTAATGAGTCAGTCAGTCAGTCAGTCCGAATCCTATCGTCGGCAAAATAAGGAGAGAACCGTTGACATTAGAACCTTAATTTCTGGCATGAACGTGCATTAGGGGACTGTTACCAGCAAGTTCTAAGCTGACCTACTTTTGATGAAAATTTGACCTACTTAGGTGACCTATAACATTACGCTTGGACCCCCAAGTCATCTTCCTCACCCTACTTCGTATTGTATGTGACCGAATAAAAGGTTTATGTTGAAAAAATGAAATCGATCAATTTTGACCACAACGCGAAATAGTTTGACCCTAGTGTTACTCAATTTGTAATCCATATATTTCCTAAATTTGAGAGAAATCGATTCTGCCGTTGAACAGTTAAGGCATAACGAAAGCATTGAGGATTTTGAGAAGTGAAATTAATGTACATTTCATTGGGCGTCGCCAGCTATAGTTGCCGTAGACCAAACATTAAGAGATAACACTGTTTCTTTCACGACACCATACTGGGGTAAGTTTAAGCCTATATCTACATGTGTTTGTATAATGCAACGAGCAATGAATCATGTCGGCGAATATGTAGGTGTAACCTAGACTGGTTCACACTTCAGTGGACAATGCGTCTGAGATGGTTTTATTTATTATCTCCCCCTACCAATCTTCCTATCCTATCTCCGGAACGGCAAAAACTTTAGAGCTGACACTCTGAGACTTTGTAGCTCATCAGATTGGAATCATTTTGAGCCTACTTGCATGACCCCCCGAGCAGGGGATCATGAGTAAATTGAAAAAGACGCTCATGTGGGGTACCAGAATAGTTAAGTTTTCGTCATTTTTGTTTCAAAATTTCTGCTTTTCTACGAGGAAAAGTGGGCAAAATGTATTTCATTTCACATCAGACTATTATTTGCTAATTTATCCTGCAGTTTTTGCGAATAAATGACGTGAACAAAAAATTCGAAAAAATCTGACCGAAAAATCGACAAAAAATTACTACCGTGGTCACAATCGCCGTATTTATTGTGTAACTAGTGGAGACGCTGATTTGATTGGATTGTTAAAACGTGGGAGTTGCTAATGGTCTCGTCCAAATATCAACCTAGCCGGACGAAACTGGAATAATAGCTACCTCTCAACCAATCAAAACAGCGTTTTCACTGGCACGGTGACGAAGAAGTTCTCAACGGAGCACTTGCAAGATGGTGATAATGGTGAAGAATCCATTGAACGGTTATCAAGTTATTGACCGGAAACAAATTCTGAATTTTCCTTCTAGGTGGTGACGCCTGTACGTGCAAGTGAGCGAAATACAATCCCAAGCGACAGCTCATGGCACGGTATATACATATCAAATTTGAGAAGAATCTGATGAACGGTTCTCAAGTTATTGCCCGGAAATGAATTTCGGATTTTGCCACCAGGTGGCACCAGTGCGACCTGTTAGCACAAGTGGACGAAATGCAATCTCAAGCGACTAACTAATGTCATGTTATATGCATACTTTTGAGAAGAATCCGATACGTGATTCTCAAGAAGTTATTGCCCGGAAACGAATATCAGATTTTACCACCAGGTGGCGCTACCTGTAGTCGTACGTGGATGAAATGCAATTCCAGGTGACACCTCAAATTTGAGAACAATCCGACCAGTGAATTCACAAGTTATTGCCCGGAAACAAATTTTGGACGGACAGCTCGACGGACACAAAAAAGGCAGGACGGACAAGCGGAATCCAGTATCCCCCTCTTCTTTGTCAGGCGGGTATAAAAAGAGACAAGGTATCCACATAACTGTGGAAAAGTTCTGATCTTATAGCCCTGGCCTGAAAGACAATGTCGGATGGGGCTTTTGCCCTCTGAGGCTTTTGTCAGTGTTTTGTTTGTTCGTTGGGGCTTTTGTGCAGATCCCAAAAAGAATGCTGTACTTGTTCTCATATTACTCATCATTATAGCTTTCACTTACCGGCGGGCGAGGACACATTTTGTTGTTGTTGTTTTACAGTAACACAATTTATTGTTGTTGTAAAAATACAATTTACTTTCGTTATCAAGTTGGATAGATTCATTTCATGCAAACCAATAAATATTTTAGTTCTTTCATACATTTATCCAGACGATATAGCAAGTAAACATTGGCTTTATTCAATGTATCATTCAGAAATAAAGCCTCTGTATTCTGTAAATGTAGATCTCTGAGGTTCAGGTTATCTCCCCTGTCATGTATGCACAAAAAATCAACATTTTGGTGAATGTAATATGTCGATATATGGAGATCCGAGAAAACGCTTGACACATTCCATGAATATTTCGGAAGTAGAACGGAAAGAAAACATTTCTGAATACAGGGAAATTATTAAATAAATGATTTGACCACCACTGGATTTTAGAAATTTACCATAAAAAAATAATGGAGAGCGTCTTAAATGGCGAAAATTCCAAACTGTAAGTCAGCTCAACTATTTGATGAAAATGTAAATGCATACAGGCAAAGTGAAATATCCCGCTGTTGAATTACACTTATATTGGTATTATTTAATACTAAATTACTGCCCGAACACGCTTTCTAATGAGAATGAGTTAGCTCCACAAAATCACTCAACATGTGCCTCTCAAAATCTGTGGTTTAGCAGATGACATATTTTGAGCAGGAAAGTAGTTGCACTGGAAAATTAACGAATACACGCATAAAATTAGATAAATGCAAATGTAACTTGAACATATCAAACCTGAAACTATACACGAACATTTAAAAAACAGAAACATGGACACTCTAAAGAAGGAAGTTTCAGACCTCTTTGTTGTCGTGTAAGAAACTCTATCTTGTACTGTGTTAGCAAGACGCAGAGCCGGTCAATTTATTCAGCATTACGATATGTATCTAGTACGGAGCCGTAAAAGTGACATGCAAAAAAAAATATTTATCTCGGGCCCCGACTTATTATCTCGGGATCCCGTGAGTAGTAGGTAGCAATGATTTCGAGTCCCCTTTTCCAGGGAGGTAACTCTTGATCCCCTTTTTCTGCCAGGGGGCGCCACCAGTCCCGTATGACGTCACTTCCGGTCTGGGTGAATGGAGCGTGACCTGTGAACTGTATGACGTCACTTCCGGTCTGGGTGAATGGGGCGTGACCTGTGAACATGATAGGATATGTACTGACCTGTCTGTGGAGACTCCGTGTCTTTTCGGTGAGAGGAGCATGTACTGGGGTTTTTCCCACAATGTCGTTCACCTCCGTGTCTCTTCGGTCAGGTCCGTGTCTTTTCGGTGAGGTCCGTGGGAACATGATAGGAGATTGCAAGATTGTTGCACGTTCGCTACAATGTTGCGAAGATGTCACGGAGATCACCGAAGAGACACGGAGGTGCCCGAAGAGACACGGAGATCCCCGAAGGGGGCGAGAGGGGTCCCTAGTGTACCGATGGGGTTGTATGAGGTATCAATGTGAAGCATTCGTGAAGGGGCATCTGATGAGGTGGGTGTGGGGTTGAAATATCGTCATTCTGCGCATGCGCGGTAGACCAAAGGTATGGAAATAGACGTTTTGGGGTCTAGGGGAGCCCCTAGTGGTCCGATGGAGTCCAGTGAGGTATCAATGTGACGCCTATGTGAGGGGGCATCCGATGGGCTGGGTGTTGGGTTGGAATATGGTTATTCTGCGCATGCGCGGTAGACCAAGGGTATGGAAATAGCCGTTTTGGGATCTAGGGGAGCCACTAATGGACCGATGGGGTCGAGTGAGGTATCAATGTGAAGCCTATGTGAGGGGGCATCCGATGGGCTGGGTGTGGGGTAGGAATATGGTCATTCTGCGCATACGCGGTAGACCAAGGGTATGGAAATAGACGTGTTGGGGTCTAGGTGGGTCCCTAATGGACCGATGGGGTCTCGAGTGAGGTATCAATGTGAAGCCTATGTGAGGGGGCATCCCACTGGGTGGATGTGGGGTCAGAATATCGTCATTCTGCGCATGAGCAATAGAGAAAGGGTATGAAAATAGACGTTTTGGGATGTAGGTGAGCCCCTAATGAGCCGATGGAGTTGAGTGAGGTATCAATGTGAAGCCTATGTGAGAGGGCATCCGATTGAACTAGAGTGTTGGCCGTTGTCCACATTCTGCGCATGCGCAGACAGGGAATTCTGGGAAAAGGGTGTGGAAATAGACGTTTTAGGGTTTAGGTGAGCCCCTAATGATCCTATGGTGTCGTATGAGGTATCAGTGTGAAGCTGTCGTGAGGGAGCATCCGCCTGGGCTAGTGTGTCGTTCGTTGTCAATAGTCTGCGCATGCGCAGTTTGGCCGTAGTATAGAAATAGACGTGTTGGGGTTTAGGTAGGCCCCTAATGGTCTGATGGGATCGAGTGAGGTATCCATGTAAAGCAGTCGTGAGGGAGTATCCGACGGGGTGGGTGTGACGTGGAACTGACGTCATTCCGCGCATGCGCAGTAGAGAAAGTGTATGGAAATAGACATTTTTGGCGCCGACAGGGGTCACTATGGGTCCGATGGAGTCGTATGAGGTCTTATGTTGAAGCTCTTGTGAAGCAGCATCCGATTGGACTCACGGTTCGTCCGTGTTCAAGGGTCTGCGCATGCGCAGTCTGGTCGTAGTATAGAAAGCAGGCATGTTGGGGGATGCGTGAGGTGTGTGTGTGACCCACCACTAGGGGTCCCTGGTTGGAGTTGGGTGGTGGTGGTGTGGGTTCTGCGCACAGACGTCACTTTCGGGTTTCACTAAAACTACCTTCGAACACAGAAGAGTTCCAATGTTCCCCCTTAGACGTACGACCCGGCCCGGCCCGCCCGGCCCCGCCCCGCCCCGGGCCATGACGGACATCCAGCCCTATGCGACTCGCATTTTACAGCATGCCACGGTCGTTAATTCACTCACAGGTTAGAGAGCAGTGGTTCGATCCATGTTTGCAGATGGCGCCGACAACGAAGGGCGACGCCAGATCCTGAAAGAGTTCACAGAAGCGGTCCTCGACAGAGTGCACACGATGGAGAGGTGTGCCATCACTCACCACTACTGGACTATGACAGCCATCCTTGATGCTCGGGCTATGGACCACGAGCGCTCACGCCGGAAACAGCGACGGCTGGTTGGCCTCACAATAGTCTGTGCTCTATTGACCCTGGCGCTGTGGTATTGACAGTGGGACCTCACCATAAATACGAGGGTCAGACAGAGTGTGTGTCATTCACCGTTCGTCATTGGATCAAGCATGTCACCAGTCCTACGAGCCATCCTTCCCCTTACACCCCGGGTGGGGTTACACGTCTATGAAGATAAAGTCACCCTCGTGGAAGACCGTGGAGATGTTTGCTGGTCGCGCGCTGAAACCGTATCGAATACGGTTACGCTACACCGTGACGGCTGGACCAAATTTAAACGGGTGTTGAGCGGTGAGCTCGACGGAAACCTCATCCACATAGACAATGCCATCTACGTATACCGTGGACCTTTCTTCCCACGCCTGGGCCGTTACCAAGACCCTACGCGAGGCTTCACCCTAGACCCCGATCTGTGGACAGCCTTCGAGAAAGTGGTGCCTATTGCGGACCAGCTATTCACACCGGACGAGCGGTCAGCTGTTCAGTTGGAGTGGGCTCGTGCCCTGAGTGAAGCGGCGGCAGAACCGAAAGAACAAATTACCAAACCTAGCAATGAAGCGGAGGCAGACGATGATGCCATTGATTATCCGGCTAGACTCAGTCAGCCCAGTGATATGACCACCCGATCTTTTGATCTCACGGGGTTCTCCCTATAAATTCGAGAGACAGTCAAATCTTGTACCATTTACGTACTGACCATGACGGAGCATATAATACGGGCGTATCTCAGCTTGACCCCCGAGGTCTTCCTGCACGTTTATGCGGATAAGGTCGATATCATGGAGGAGGTGGGGGACATCTGTGATGTGGACCTTACACAACCATGCCCAGTTCACGGGCCCGAGAGGGCTGGACCAAATTCAAACGGGTGTTGCCTGGTGTACTGGACGGCGACCTCATTCACTTGTGTCACGATGTGTACATCCGACGCGGCCCCTTCCTTGCTCAATTGGCTCGGATAGATGGGAGTACAGTGCATTTTACCCTTCACCCTGATCTATGGTCTGCATCGGAAGATGCCGTGGTAGATGTGGATCAAATGCTTATCAAGCGGTCATCAGACGAGTTGGACTGGTCATTTACCATGGACACTGTGGAAGCCAACGAAGAAAATCAGAAAGAAACTCCGGCCCAAGATATACCCGCTATAAATAAACGATAGAGCCAGGGTCCATCATCATTTGTCACCATGAAGAGCTGGGAGAAGGTGTTGGATAACTTATACTACAGTCCCGACAGTCCGGCGGGCTATAGTGCATTGACGGCTCTCTATCGAGCGGCCAAACCCCAGGGGATACAACGTGCCCAAGTCCGAGATTGGTTAAGAAAACAAGACACCTATACCTTACATCGATCTGTCCGTCGCCATTTTCTACGGAACCGGGTCATCGTAGGAGGACTAGATGCCCAGTGGCAAGCGGATTTGGTCAATATGGGCGCCTTTGCCAAACACAACGATGGGAATCGGTATATCTTGACGTGCATCGATATCCTATCGAAGTATGCGTGGGTGGTACCAATCCGGACGAAAACGGGAGCGAATCTCATAGCGGCGTTCAAAGATATCTTCAAGACCGGGCGCAAACCCATGTATTTGCAAACCGACGAAGGCACGGAATTCCTCAACAGACCGTTCCAACAGTTTCTGAAAGCCCAGAAGGTGTTTTTCTTCCATACGTACAACGAGACCAAGGCTTCCGTGGTGGAAAGGTTCAACAGGACATTCAAAGGCCGTATGTATAAATATTTCACCTATAAGAATACAAGGCGGTACATCGATGTTCTCCCGAAACTTGTGAGTGGTTACAATCGAGCCTATCACTGGAGTATAGAGAGAGCCCCCATTACCGTGACCCAACGCAATGAAGCCCAAATCCGGCATGTCTTGTACCCCAGGCAATCGCAGCGAACGACGAAGGCGGTGTTCACGGTCGGAGACCCTGTACGGATCAATAAAGTCAAAGGTCAATTTGAGAAAAGTTACTTGCCCAACTGGAGCGATGAGCACATCCTGATTAAACGGCGCCTACCCCGACAGCAGCGAGTCTATGAACTGGAAGATCTTCAAGGGGAACCGTTGCTAGGGACGTTTTACGAGACGGAATTACAGCCTGTCGTAAAAACACAGCAAGACTACTACACGGTGGAGCAGATTTTGAAAACGGAACGTCGACGTGGCAAACTGTTTCATTTCGTCAAATGGCAAGGCTGGCCCAGTTCCTTCAATTCCTGGGTCGCTGCCAACCAGGTGAAACGACTATAAAGCCAGACACCACTGCCGTCATCCTTCATTCCACGTCCGACCACAGTGCTATGGACAAACAGCAGCTGCCTCTGAACACAGCGTCTCCCTAAACGCGCAAAGCGCAAGTGGGCTTTGTGGTGATACTGCTAACCCTGCTGAGTGTGTTGTACGGAGGTGTGTTTTACGACGTAGCCTATGTCAGCACGTTACTTAACCAACTGAGAACACCAGCCACCAGTGAAACCGGTCTACAGATAGCACCAGTCAACCCCGTATCGAGCCCAGTCACCACCACACCCCGTGTACAAGCCACGTCGAGCTCCACACCAAGCTCCACACCTACACCAAGTACACCCACTACGTCTGAAAACCCACCGGATTTCATCCCTCACAGTGAACAGACAACGACGACCGACGTTGTACCCACCACCATCATCACTCGCAGTGAACAGACAACAACGACCGACGTTGTACCCACCACCACCACTCCAGTTCACTCGTACCAAATTTACAAGAGCGGGTTACCACGACAGCGCATACAGCTCGAACCATGGACCCTCGGTGGCAGCATCCCTTCACTTGCGTCATCGCAGGATCGACGGGCTCCGGCAAAACGCACTTCGTCAGGAAGCTCCTTCAACACGTCGACAGCATGATCACCCCACCCATTGCCCGAGTCGTGTGGTGTTACGGAGAATGGCAGGAAGCGTATGCAGCAATGCCCCACATCACGTTCGTGGAAGGCCTACCCAACCTGGCCGATTTGGAACCCGACACCTTGGTGGTTCTGGATGATCTCATGGCGGAGACGGATGCGCGGGTCACCCAACTCTTTACCAAAGGCAGCCATCATCGACGGCTCAGCATCATCTACATTGTGCAGAATCTGTTCAGTAAAAACAAAGAACATCGGAACATCAGCTTAAATGCCCACTACCTGGTGGTCTTCAAAAACCCGAGAGATACCACTCAACTGCTGCACCTGGCGAGACAGATGTATCCCGGCCGCACACCGTTTGCATTGGAAGCCTTTAAAGATGCGACAACCCCTCAGCACGGGTATATGCTCTTCGACCTCAAGCAAGCCACCCCCGACCACCTTCGACTACGGACCGGCATCTTTCCCGGAGAGACCCACCACGTGTACATACAAAAATAATGTAAGCACATCCACAGTGGCGCCCCCAGCTGGAGTGTGTGTTTGATGATGGGGATAATAAAAAGAATTAATACTACAGCATGGCTGACTTTGTCTCTGTTCTCTGAAGTAGATAAAAAGAGCAGAGTTGTGGGTTCTAGCATTAGTTGTACATGATGTCTGCGCGAGTACGGAAGCACGCTCCGACGCTCCGTGTATTGAAGACGGCCCCACCCGAGTTGGTCCGAACCATTGTACGCGGTGCGGACCCTGACCTTGTACGCTGTCTGTGCGAGATCGGTGCAACCTGTTAAAAGGCAACGTTCCACTGACTCCGGCTCAGAAGACCAAGTTGGCCAAGCATAAGACAGGTCTCCGAACCCTAATCCAGAAGCGAGTCTCTCAAACACAAAAGAAAAAGGTGTTACAGAAAGGCGGCTTTCTCGGGGCCATCTTAGCACCGTTGGCCGCTTCCGTGTTGGGCCAGTATTGGGTGGACTCTTCGGCCGACAATGAACCACACGAAAAAAATGGTCCTCGTCGAACCACGGTTCCTTCAAAACCTCCAATCGCCCTACCCTGTCCCACCTACGGTGAAGACCATAAACACCCTCGATGGAGAGATGCAACAGATCTTGCAGAGACCGGGGTTAAGCGACAGTGAGAAAGTACAACGGTACAATGAGACGCTTCAACGGTACATGACGTTCATGGACCAATACAAAACCTTCTCTACCCCGCCACCACCACCACCACCACGTGACACACCGCCGACCTCAGCACCGCTCCAACAGCCGCCATTACCAGGGTACCACCCACAGCCCCACAGTGGGTGGAAGACGAAGTGCTGAAGAGTGTACCTGCATCGTTCAAGAAACAAGCTGGCCTGGTATTACAACGGATGAAACAGAATCCTAACATGACTTGGAATGATAACGGCGAACTACTGGTACAGAATCAGGTGGTCCCCGGGACCCACATGACGGATTTAGTGAATGACCTGATGCCTAAACGCAGGTCGCACACGGATCCTCGAGCTCAAGGCTTGAAAGACATGCATGTACCACAGGAATTGGTGGGGAACCCCCACCGCTGGGCCTTTATGCAGCGAACCCAGCAATCGCCGAGTGGCCCACTACCTTCTTGGGAATCCGAATGGGAACCGGAGTCATCCCCCAAACCATCACCACCACAACGGGCACCTTCTTTTCAGACCTTTAAAAAACCATCCTTGATCAGGACACCCCACAGCTCCAGAGCCGTGACACGTAGCAAGTCAACGCGACGAACACGACGCCGGACACAACCGCCCAAGGCCTGGAACACCTATTAAAACCAACAGCAGCAGCAGGACAGCTCAGTCGCCACGTTTTACCTCACCCTACCCAGTAACAGTTCGCTGGATGTGTTTCCTGACAACACCTTGGCCAAGTACGTGACCCAGTTACCGCAACCGTTGCATTTACCTGGGCGCTGGGAATGTGGCCTCGTGGATATCCAATACCCTTACTCGTAGTGCGAGGTGACCTACGAAGGAAAAGACACCCGACTCACCCTCCCTGAAGGCCAATACGATACTCCCAAGGAGTTCATGGGTGGGCTGTCAAGACTGTTGCATTATAAGGCTCTACCGGAGGTCACGAATACTTCAAAACCCATCAAATCCTTTCCCTTCAAGAATCACGTGGACTTCGATTACAACACACACAACGACAAGGCACAGCTTATCGTCACCGCCAACGCGAGTGTCGTACTGAGTCCTATCCTACAGCAAATGCTGGGTTTCGATCTACAGACGTTCCACCGCCCACCAAGGCGAGATCCCGATGGATATGAAGTCGGGTATGTACGGACTCTACGTCTACTCGGACGTGGTGGACAACCACATCGTGGGCGATATCAACACACCTCTGTTACGGGTGGTGCCCATTAAAAAGACGTATGGAGATCAAGTCACCCACAGTTTCACCCACATGCTCTACCTACCCGTACGACAAACCGACATCAACACTATCACAGTGGATATAAGAGATGACACGGGACGACCGGTGGCATTCGAACGCGGGAAAGTGGTGGTGACACTTCATTTTCGACAAGCACGTGCTCCCCACTTTGCATAATGAAGGTGCCTTACGAGTGCGATGCACGCAGCTATATGGACTATTATGCCCAACAGGCCGGCGGTGGCCTTCCGGTCTTTAGTGGTGCACGCATGCAACGAGGACATGGACTGGGGAACATACTCGGCAGCATCGTCAAAACGTTCCTGCCCTTGGTGACGCGTAGGGTGAAAGCAATCGGCAAACAAGCGGTACGCAGTGGACTGCAAGTGGCCGGTGATGTCTTGGGGGGTACGGCACCCAAAGAAGCCTTGAAACGGCGGGCCAAAGAAGCGAGAGGCGTCTTGGTGGCCAAAGCACAACGCACCGTAGGGAATAACAGACCTGCCCCACCGAGACCACGCATCAGTCGACGACCGACCCAGCGAAGACGCACATCGAAGACCCAGGATATCTTTTCTTAAAACATGTCCTTGATCCACGCAGAGTCCTGCCCCTCCGCCAACAGTGAATTTGATTTGTGGACCGTCCCGCCCACACAGACCAGTGCCGAACAAGGATTATGGGTGGAGCATCTCCCGCTGTCCAGCATCAACGCAACAGGGCCCATCGAGTTCACCATCAGTAATGCGGATACGACCTATGTGGATTTAGCCCATACATACTTGTATGTGAAAGCCAACATCGTCAATGGAGATGGCTCCAGAATCGTCGACCAAGCAACAGTGGGCCCGACGAATCTCTGGCTGCACTCGATGTTTCAACAGGTGGATATATTTCTCAGCGAGAAACTCATCAGTGACTCGACCAACACGTACATCTATCGAGCCTACATCGAGACGCTGTTGTCGCATGGGCGAGAGGCTAAAAAATCTCAACTGACAGCCGCTTTATTCTACCAGGACACAGCCCAGCACATGGGCGTAGAGAACGACAATGTGGGATAAAACAAACGGAAGGCTTTGACCGCGAACGGCGTCTCGGTGAATCTCATGGGTCGACTACACGCAGACATGTTCATGGAAGACCGGTACCTATTGAACAAGATCCCCATCAAAATCCGACTGATACGGGCGCCTCCGACCTTCGCCTTGATGGCCACTAACGTAGACGGGCATACAGCTGACTATAAGATTGTCATCCAAGACGCAGTCCTGTATGTCCGAAAAGTGAAACCGAATCCAGCCGTTCAATTGGGACACCTCAAAGCCTTGGAAACAAAACCAGCCCAGTACCCTATCTGACGTGTGCAAACCAAAGTGTTCTCTGTGTCTGCTGGAAATATGAGCGCCAACAAAGAAAACCTGTTCCTGGGGGAACTACCCAAGCGATTGATCATGGCCTGTGTGGAAAATACCAGTTTCAGCGGAGCCTACCCAGAGAATCCGTTTGACTTTCAACATTTCGGCATCGATTTTGTGGCCCTGCATGTGGATGGACAACAGGTGCCAGCCACGGCCTTAACACCGAACTTTGGGCGGAGGAATTTCATTCGAGCCTATCAGAGCCTGTTTACAGCCACCGGTCAAATCAACCAGGACGAAGGGAATATGATCAGTCGGGAGGACTACGCGAACGGATGCACGTTGTTCTGTTTCGATTTGACCCCCACCTTAGAGAACGACCATCAGCTGACCCTCGCCAAGCACGGCAATTTACGGTTGGAAATCCACTTTACACGAGCCCTCCGGAGCACCGTCAATGTGATCTGCTACGCCGCGTTTGACAACATCATTCAAGTGGACAAGGCGCGCAACGTGCTGTGTGACTTCTCCACCTAACATGGATACAGACCAGATAACCACCGTGCTGGAGAATGACCTAGAGACACGTATGGTCTTTCAAGGGGTGTTCGCCCGAGATGTGTTCCCATTATACCGTGTGTATCCTGCTGCTTACGTTCTCAACACGGACCCGATGGATCGCCCCGGTGAACATTGGGTGGGCGTGTACTTGACAGAACAGCAGGGCGAATACTTTGACCCGTACGGCCTGCCACCCTTCCATTCCGATTTAACAGACTTCATGGATCAAGACACAGAGACGTGGTGTTGGAACAGTCAACCGTTGCAAAGCCTGGCCAGCAGCGTGTGCGGACAATATTGCTTGTTTTACCTGTACCATCGATGCCGGGGAAGACCCTTATCTACCATCGTACAGATGTTTGACGAGTACCCCAAGGCCGAGGACCGCGATGTACTCGTATATGACTGGGCCGCCGATCATTTCAATGTACAAGCCCCGATCTGGGCTTAAGTTCTTTCAATGTACAAGCCACCTGTTCTGGGCTTAAATTCTTTCAATGTTCAAGCCCCCTGTTCTGGGCTTAAGTTCTATCGATTTCAATGAACAAGCCCTCTGTTCTGGGCTTCAGTTTTCACGTGGTTGTTCTCACGTTGTTGTTGTTCACTGAATAAAAAAATGAGATCTCACCCAACAAATAACCTGTCTTGTGTGTTTTCTATATGAGCATAATGCATGAAAGCTATAACAGACATGTGGGGATTCGGGGAAACTGGCTTCGAACACCATGGAGAAAGTAGCCCATCAGTGGCCTAGGATAATCCGAAATTCACCCGCGCAGGCGTGCGGCCGGATAACCCGCGCGCGCGCTGCGGCCGGAGTAACCCGCGCGCGCTGCGACCGGGGCGGGGCGGGCCGGGTCCTACCTCTAAGGGGGAACATTGGAACTCTTCTGTATTCGAAGGTAGTTTTAGTGAAACCCGAAAGTGACGTCTGTGCGCAGAATCCACACCACCACCACCCAACCCCAACCATGGACCCCTAGTGGTGGGTCACACACACACCCCTCGCATCCCCCAACATGCCTGCTTTCTATACAACGACCAGACTGCGCATGCGCAGACCCTTGAACACGGACGACCCGTGAGTCCAATCGGATGCTGCTTCACAAGAGCTTCAACATAAGACCTCATACGACTCCATCGGACCCATAGTGACCCCTGTCGGCGCCAAAAATGTTTATTTCCATACACTTTCTCTACTGCGCATGCGCAGAATGACGTCAGTTCCACGTCACACCCACCCCGTCGGATGCTCCCTCACGACTGCTTTACATGGATACCTCACTTGATCCCATCAGACCATTAGGGGCCTACCTAAACCCCAACACGTCTATTTCTATACTACGGCCAAACTGCGCATGCGCAGACTATTGACAACGAACGACACACTAGCCCAGGTGGATGCTCCCTCACGACAGCTTCACACTGATACCTCATACGACACCATAGGATCATTAGGGGTTCACCTAAACCCTAAAACGTCTATTTCCACACCCTTTTCCCAGAATTCCCTGTCTGCGCATGCGCAGATTGTGGACAACGGCCGAGACCCTAGTCCAATCGGATGCCCCCTCACATAGGCTTCACATTGATACCTCACTCAACTCCATCGGCTCATTAGGGGCTCACCTTCATCCCAAAACGTCTATTTTCATACCCTTTCTCTATTGTGCATGCGCAGAATGACGATATTCCGACCCCACATCCACCCAGTGGGATGCCCCCTCACATAGGCTTCACATTGATACCTCACTCGACCCCATCGGTCCATTAGGGACCCACCTAGACCCCAAAACGTCTATTTCCATACACTTGGTAGAAAATGGGGACCAAGAGTTACCTCCCTGGAAAAGGGGACTCGAAATCATTGCTACCTACTACTCCCGTGATATTATCTCGGGGCACGACTTAGTTATCTCGGGCCCCGACTTATTATCTTGGGATCCCAAGATAATTATCTCGGGCCCCGACTTATTATCTCGGGATCCCGTGATATTATCTCGGGCCCCGACTTAGTTATCTCGGGCCCCGAGATAATTATCTCGGGCCCCGACTTATTTATCTCGGGGCCCGAGATAATTGACCAATGGAATTGAAGGGTCATTCCGCCATTTTATCGACTGTTCTGTTACGTCCCTGAAGTTATTTCTTTATTCCTTATTCCCGTTCGATATTCTAAATCGCGCTATGTGAAAGTTGTAACCTTCATGAAAATCGATATATTTCGACAACCATTATGTCTTTCATAACACGAATGGAACCATGATTTGCCCAATAATGTTTCCTCGCTATGAATATAATTGTCAGTAGAATACTTCAAAATATATGCCATTAAGATCATGTCTAAAGGGTCGTAGTAAAATCGGTGTACATTCCACAGTATTTTGCTAGCTACTTCTAGAGTGGTCTAGATATCTTCCAACTAGACTTATCTATCTTTCGGATCCATTTTTAGGTGTTTAAAGCGGGGTCGCCATGCCCTCATCCTCGCGAGCCAGTGTATCGTTCGATCTCATCATCTGTTAGGATCGATACACTGGCTTGGTTAGCTACCTATACTAGTTCTGGATATAAATAGATGAAGGGGTTTTCTCTAAATCAAACCAATCAGTGAACGCGCTAAGCTAGCTGATTATGCCAATCCGCTGCGAGGTATGAGATGTGACAGGTTTGGATTTCATTGCGAGCCAAAGTACTTTGATGTCTGTATGTAATCGACATCGAAAGTCAAAGCAAAAACCGTAGGCTTGGGATACCGACATGCTAATTCAAAACAAGCGCGGGGGATGAAATGTACGAGATTGTATAATAGAGTCATCGACTCAAAAACTCATTCAATTCACCAAAAATGACCCGGTAAACCCTCTGCTAGGATGTAGGATTGACCTGGACTTGTGAAGATGCCATACCCTGCGAGCCAGCGCTAAATGGATATCATCTCGTTTTGGTCAGTTTACACCGACTGTATTTGTTGGTCCTATCCATCCAGAAATCTGTTTTGTGTCACTTTTTATAGTGGTCTAGATATCTTCCTAATACACTTATCTATCTTTCTGGCCCATTTTTAGGTGTTTAAAGGGGGGCCACCATGCCCTCCGAGCCAGCGCTAAATGGATATCATCTCAATATAGTGAATTTACAGCGACTGTATTTGTTGGTCCTATTCCTCCATAAATATGTTTATGCCACTTTTAGAGTGGTCTAGATATCTTCCTAACAAATATATCTATAAATTCGTCCAGAATTCCGTTTGGTGCCATTTTAAGAAAAAGTGGCACAAAACAGATTTCTGGATGAATAGGACCAACAGATACAGTCGATGTAAATTGACCAAAACGGGCTTCGGTCCATTTATCGCTGGCTCCAAGGGTATGGCGGTCCCTCTTTAAACACCTATAAGAATGGGCCAGAAAGAAAAGATAAGTTTATTAGGAAGATATCTAGACCACTACGGTCTCCGAAAGAGTGTACAATCGTACACGGAGCGAAATGATGTACACTACTGTATATCTGAGATATCTATGATATCTGGCATTTATAATGCCCAGCGGATGATATTCTGCTAAGGCGAAAGCCGACTGTCGTAAAATCGACAAATTTGACACAGGGCGATAGCCCGTCAAATTAATAACAAAGCTACAAGAAGTAACTGAAATATATGAAATATACTCAGTATTTATACAGATTGTCAGCACACCAGATAGCATGTTTTGAAACCCACGATTACGGGTTTACTGAAAATAAATTCAGAAACACATACTGAGGGATACCCGCATAGCGGAAGGATTCTCCTATTACAATGAAGTAAACTCTGCTAGTTACAAGTTACTTCCTGGAGAATGATGGCTAATAATTCCTATATGTGAATTGACTTGACTTTTGTGGTGTATATAAACATATGCCATCAGTAAAATACTGAGAAGATCTGATCATGTTGATGACATGTTATGATCTGCGTTGAGACTCCCTGATGAGGGTTAATCGCTAATTCGTATATTATGAATTAAAAAAACAACCCGAAACTCTGTTTCTGTAAATATATTTCTACAGAATTTACCCGCAGTTTGATAACTAAGGGCAGGAGTCGGAGTCTGAGCTACAACCATTAATGTACAGGTGTGGCTTACCGGATTGTTTATATTATTATTATAATATAATATCAGGATTTTCACAGTCACCGAAACGTTTTGTTATACCCAGAAAACATATCATTTTCTTCTCAGACATTACGCTAAAGGGACCGAGAAAAAAGAGGGGGCGTATAGTATACGGTCATACCGTACACAAAATATCTGCAAGTTCAGCACTGTGAGCTTCAGAAGATTCAAGCGGACAAAGGACTGACATGCCCGCCAATTTCAGCCAATAGACTGTCGGCATTGCGGCCAATCGGATTTCCCGATTTACGGCCAATAGACATAGGCGCTGTTATACTATTTAACAGTGTCGGCGTCTGTCAGCCCCAGATCTCTACGGTCTCCGAAAGAGTGTACAATCGTACACGGAGCGAAATGATGTACACTACTGTATATCTGAGATATCTATGATATCTGGCATTTATAATGCCCAGCGGATGATATTCTGCTAAGGCGAAAGCCGAATGTCGTAAAATCAACAAATTTGACACAGGGCGATAGCCCGTCAAATTAATAACAAAGCTACAAGAAGTAACTGAAATATATGAAATATATTCAGTATTTACACAGATTGTCAGCACACCAGATAGCATGTTTTGAAACCCACGATTACGGGTTAACTGAAAATAAATTCAGAAACAGACATACTGAGGGATACCCGCATAGCGGAAGGATTCTCCTATTACAATGAAGTAAACTCTGCTAGTCACAAGTTACTTCTTGGAGAATGATGGCTAATAATTCCTATATGTGAATTGACTTGACTTTTGTGGTGTATATAAACATATGCCATCAGTAAAATACTGAGAAGATCTGATCATGTTGATGACATGTTATGATCTGCGTTGAGACTCCCTGACGAGGGTTAATCGCTAATTCGTATATTATGAATTAAAAAAAAACAACCCGAAACTCTGTAAACATATTTCTACAGAATTTACCCGCAGTTTGATAACTAACGGCAGGAGTCGGAGTCTGAGCTACAACCATTAATGTACAGGTGTGGCTTACCGGATTGTTTATATTATTATTGAGTCGTGCCTTCGGGCCTACAATCCAAACACGTGAATCGGTTTTAAACTCTCGTTTATCTCTGATCCTTGTGCATGTCTTGATTGTTAGTCTCAGACCCAACATAGACTGCCCTGTACACTAAGTTATGAATACATACTTAGTTTACTAATGACTACGCCACAGACGGTCGTCATCGTCCACAAGACGGTATACATTACCGTATATTGTTCGGACAGTATATATTACCGTACACTGTTAAGATACTACATAAATTGTAGATTTTCTGGTATTGTTAAACGATGCCAGGCAGAAAAATTCTCTGCAAAGGCGAAAAAACGCTAGTCGTTAATTCGACACATTTGACACACATGGCCAAAGCCCGTCAAATCAGACAAAATAAAGAATTTGTCACCGCCAATGAGTGTATCTGTAATCGGATCCAACCTTGACTGTTGTCAATTGATAACACTTTGACATGATAACAGTAAAAGTATACTGTTTATGGTAAACACACACCGAGTTCTGGGTTAAACCCTGTGTTTGCTTCGCATTGAGGGCAACAGCCGGATAAGCTATTATCGGTTTTAGCCGGCGTTTTGCTCCCTCATAGGCTGTGATGTACCTGGTAGCTACACAGGACATATACATGCAGCCATACTTTGTTTCACCAGGAAACTATACCAGAAATCTCCCTTGATATTATTATAAAAATAATATGAGGTCGACAAAAGAGGGGCGCTAATTGTGCCGATCATACGCATTTAGTCCAGCTAGAGCTGAACAGATGTAGAATTCTAACACACAGATGAATTATTGGCGGACAGCCGCTGTGTTATTGCGTCCAGTTGGACGTTTAGAATTCCAACATATCGCTCGAGATTAGCGATACCACTCTAAACAGAGATATATTCCTCTGTTGTCTTTGACCTCGTTGTCGACTCTATAATAGGTACAAGCGTACCGCTGGAGTGTTTTGATACGTGGCAAAGTATTACGCTTGCTTCGCAGGTCAAAATTTATGAACGATGCGAAGCTATACCGTTAAACGGTATCTATGCTGTTCGTGTACAACAGTGTACACACTTATGGATCTAGTATCCGAATTATCAAACTCTACACTGCGTATCTGATATAACTTCAGATATAATACCTGACTGCTATATGTATTTACAAAATGCATGTCTAGGTTTTTACCTGACTACTGTATATACCGAATAAATCGGCTAATACTGTTATATGGAAATGGAATAGGTCTTTGGATTATGGACGCGGATATTCTCTAATGGACGACGGCTGGATTATGAATGACGGACTAGACGCTTGTAATTACGACTTATATATCACACCCTGATGGAGTTGTTGATATTCCTGGTTTTTGATATTTAAAATATTGAAAAGTATATATATCAGGATTTTCACAGTCACCGAAACGTTTTGTTATACCCAGAAAATATATCATTTTCTTCTCAGACATTACGCTAAAGGGGCCGAGAAAAAATAGGGGGCGTACAGTATACGGTCATACCGTACACAAAAATATCTGCAAGTTCAGCACTGTGAGCTTGAGAGGATTCAAGCGGACAAAGGACTGACATGCCCGCCAATTCCAGCCAATAGACTGTCGGCATTGCGGCCAATCGGATTTCTCAATTTACGGCCAATAGACATAGGCGCTGTTATACTATTTAACAGTGTCGGCGTCTGTCAGCCCCAGACCAGTTCAGTTCAGCGCTCAGAGTGAACGGACGTGTTTTTGTGTTCTGCCAAACCAGCCCAGCTTCCCCAGCCTTTGTGTTCCTCTGCGGGCTTTGTTCCTCGGGCGTTACAGGATTACCTAACTACAACAACAACAGTGGGAGAAACCAGCCAGCCAGAGCTAAGTTTTGAATTCAATTTTTGCACCTAGACTAATATTTTCTATCACTAGTCACCCCTTACCAAATAACAACTAGTCCTGATCTAAACAAAAACAAATCAAACAATGGAAGCCTCCCAATCCACCGTAAAAACGAATAAAAGGAAACTCTCAGAAATCAACACTGATCAAACCCCACCTCACAAAAAACACGCGCCCTGTCCCAAATCCCCAAGTAGTCTAGCAAATTTTATCGCCATCATTCATAGTTTAACTCAACTGAGAGCATGTAAATTCCCAAAGGCCAAGGTAGCAAACGATCTCAAAAAATGCGCTGGTGACGTACAACAAATCTTTGAACTTCCGGGTGGTGATCTGAAAGTCCACTGCAAATCACAAACTCAGTACGACAAATTACTACGTTTAGACCTGCTAGCAGATAAACCTGTCTCAGTAAAACAATTCATACAGCGTAGAGAGCAATGCAAAGGAGTAATTTATGGAATTGACCTCAGTGTCAAACTAGAAGACATTTTCCCCATTCTCTCAAAACAAAACGTAGTATATGCCAAAAGAATGCAAAAGAACAAACAGGAAACGACAAGCATTATGCTAGTATTCAAAGGATCAAAATTACCGAAAACTGTCCGGCTATGGCTTCGCAACATTATAGTTAAACCTTTTTTTGACACACCAAAACGATGCCATAACTGTCAGAAATATGGTGTTCATATAGCTAGATTTTGTAAATCCCAAGTTGTATGTGCGAAATGCTCTGGAAATCATAATTACGAAGAATGTACTGAAACTAAAGTAACATGTGTAAACTGCAAAGGCAACCATTCAGCGGCCTACAAAGGTTGTATAGCTTTCAAAGAGGCAAAAAGAGTTGAATTCACAAAAGCAGAAAAAGAGATTTCTTACGCAGAAGCTGTAAAAGAAACCAGAATGAATAGAAAATTCAGTATAGAAATGACCACCGCTCTACACAATACAAAGGCAACTGAGACAATAGTCACAGCCGTGAACTCAAACTCAGGTGATACAATGGAGACCGAAATCAATGAACAAGAAACAGAAACAAGGAACCTAACAAGCTAGACCTGTTGGGCTTTATCAACATTGTGTTAAACTCAGTTATTAACCCCCTGCAACCTAAGCTTAATAAGACCGACATGATAGTGAAAATTGCGCGGGACTTCCTTAATTGGGAGTTTAGCTCCGATGAAATTATTAACTGGGGGAAAAATCCGAAATACGATAAGAAAACATCCACACCCCTAGAAAAGTCTATCCCGGCCCTCAACATAACAACATAAGATAATCCACTTGCCAATGCATCAGTCACAAAACAAGAGATATAACTAATACAAAATTCAACAAAAACCAATTATCAATACTCCAATGGAATGCCCGAAGCATCGGGAAAAACGGGGACAATCTTAAAGTCTTAGTAAATGAAATCAGCCCAGATATAATTTGTGCTCAGGAAACATTTCTGAAGCCAGGAAAAAATAAATTTACAATAAACGGTTATAAGTCGTATAGATCAGACAGGCTTACAGGTGCACTAGGGGGAAACCTGATATTAATAAAAGAGGATCTGACTCACATCGAACTAGATAAAAGCCCTACCAGTGACGATCTCGAATGGCACGCTATCCAGGTCTTCTTCAATAACAAACCTATTAACATCATTAATTTATATGCCCCAGGAAGTCTAAAGAAAATCTCCCCAAAAGAACTGGACAACATCACAAAGACATTTAACTCCCCTATTATCATATGTGGTGATTACAACAGTCATAACCCCATTTGGGTCGACAATTGCACCAAGGCAGACGAAAAAGGCCAAGTAATGGAAAAATGGCTTGACCAAAATAAACTATGCTATTTAAATAATGGCCACGGGACGCGAATAGACATGAACACTGGTAAACTATCTGCAATAGATTTAACTATTGTCTCCCCTGATCTAGCTGTTAAATCCGAATGGGAAGTGATTTCTGACACGTTTGACAGCGATCACTTCGCCATTCTGACGAAAATTAGTATAAAACCAGACTCTGAAAGGACAGACGCCCCTCCAAAATTTCAGTACTCCAAAGCCGACTGGAAAAGCTTCCAGAAAGACTGTCAAAGCCTAAATCATGACGAGATATTCAATTCCGATCCAGAGATGTTTAATGAAAACATTACAAATTCACTACTAAACATAGCACAAAAATATATTCCGATATCACAACAGCGGCACAACAAAAAACCCGGT
Source organism: Hanleya hanleyi (assembly GCA_036873755.1). Taxonomy (NCBI): domain Eukaryota; kingdom Metazoa; phylum Mollusca; class Polyplacophora; order Lepidopleurida; family Hanleyidae; genus Hanleya; species Hanleya hanleyi. The sequence continues at coordinate 18,414 of JAVTVY010015822.1, read as the reverse complement.
AGCCTGGTGGAACCCTGAGTGTGCAAAGAATATTGCGGCCAAAAACAAGGCACTTAGAAAATTCAAAAATAGTAGGCTCCAAACTGATCACGCGAACTACAAGGAACTCAAAATCATAGCTGAAAAAAGTGTCAAAGAAGCTAAATCCAAATGCTGGGAAGACTTTTGCAACACTATAGATACCAAAACCAATTCAAAAAAAGTATGGAACAAAATAAAAAATATACAAGGAAAGTTAACAAACACAGTCCCTGTACTGAACAAAACTAAAAAAACGAACAAAGGAAAGGCAGAACACCTCGCCGAATCTTTCGCTTCAAACAGTAGCGATAGCAACCTGAAACCAGAATTCAGAAAAATTAAGGAAGAAACAACGATACAAAACGATTTGGACGATCATTTAGAAAACTATCTCAATGCAGACTTCAACATTAATGAATACCGCAAAGCTATACACTGTAAAAAAGAGAGCTCACCTGGTGAAGACAAACTAGGATACACTATCCTTAAACACCTACCAAATAAAACACAGAAACTAATTTTGAAACTAATTAATGTCAGCTGGCAGACCAAACAACTTCCAAGTAAATGGAAAACATCCATTGTTATCCCAATCCCAAAACCAGGTAAAGATCCATCAGACAGCAACTCTTACCGCCCAATTTCTCTCACTTCAAATCTATGCAAAATAATGGAAACCATGGTAAAGAATAGACTGGAATTTCATATGGAAAACAACAACTTATTAAACAAAACCCAAAGCGGCTTTCGTAAGAACAGAAGTACATTAGACCATATAGCCAGATTACAACACTCAATAAAAAAGGGGAATGCCAAACATCAGTAGACACTAGGTATCTTCCTAGACATAGAAAAAACATTTGACCTTGTATGGCAGGACGGCATAATTATTCAATTAAGCAAACTTGGGATTAAGGAAAGAATGCAACACTGGATAAAAAACTTCCTAAACAACAGCAATTTTAAAGTTCGCCTAGGAAACACCCTATCCACCGACCATCAACTAGACAACGGTACCCCTCAGGGAAGCGTCATTAGCTCCACCCTTTTTAACATCCTCATCAATGGCCTAGCCAATGAAATTGACACGAAACATCCAGAAGTAGAACAGTCCCTATTTGCTGACGATTCTGCCCTCTGGAAAACCGCACGTTCCATCAAAAAACTTACAAGTATAATGCAAAAAACACTAGATACAATTAGCGGCTGGGCGGATAAATGGGGCTTCAAATTTTCCGCTCTCAAAACAACGGGTATTATATTCTCAAACAATAATCACATTGACGTTAAACTAACACTAGGAGGTCAGAAAATTGAATTCAAAGATAGTGTTAAATATCTTGGTATGATATTTGACAGAAAACTCACATGGAAAGACCACATCGATTAACTAGTTCTTCGGTGCAATAAAGACCTGAACCTCATGAGGTGTGTGTCTGGGACAAACTGGGGAGCGAGTAAATATAGTTTGATAAAATTATACCAAACTCTCATTAGGTCAAAAATAGATTACGGGTCCATCGCCTACCAATCAGCATGTAAGACACAACTAAAAAGAATAGACAGCATTCAATATTCTGCTCTAAAAATAGCTACTGGAGCCTTCAAGGGAACCGCCCTATGTAGTCTTCAAATAGAAACCAATGAGAAACCTCTTCATTTAGGACGAGAGGAACTGTCCCTGAAATATGCAGGAAAAACCAGAGCTAAGGGCGATAATCACCCATGCCACAAAATTTTTGAAGATAAAAGTGAATATGAATATTTAAAGAAAAACTGGGGAAAAGACTCCGCCCCCCTCGGCTACACCGTAAATAACCTATTCCAAGAGCACGAAATACCCATCGCACACATCTGCGACACAGACAAAATCACTAGACCACCCTGGGAATTAGAGTCTCCCCACGTGGACACAAGTATTCACGACTAGCTCACAAAGAAGGACAACCCAGACTTTATAAGAGCCACCACCCTTGAATATATCAACCAAAACTTGGAAAAATTACTTAAAAATCTATACAGACGGATCGAAAAACACAAGTAATAACACAGGATCAGCTTTTGTTATACCTGAGCTCAACATACAAAATGGTTTCAAACTTCCAGACAATATGTCTGTATACACTAGTGAACTGATTGCTATAATTAAGGCTCTCGAATGGGTCATCGAGCACAAACCAATCCGTGCGGTGATACTCAGTGACTCCCTTAGTGGACTCACATCAATCCAAAATTCTATATCTGACAGTAGACCTGATCTCATACACAAAATAGAATGTATATGTACACAAATACACAACGAGGGTATAGACGCCATCTTAGCATGGGTCCCCGCGCATGTCAACATCAGAGGTAACGAAGCAGCCGACAAAACTGCCAAAGACAGTCTTGCTAAAACTACACACGATGTGCCAATAGGATTAGGATATAAAGAACTCAACACTATCATTAGACGCAAAATAGATAGCAAGTGGCAAAAGGAATGGAACGAAGAAGAACGTGGACGGTGGTTACATAAGATCCTTGATGGAGAGAAAAGACAAGCCCAGGGATTCCAGTTAGACAATAAACGTGATGACCGCATAATCACCAGATTAAGACTAGGCAAATCCGGACTTAAATCACATCTGTCCATGCTTCTGAAAAACACCTCACCACTCTGTACCGCATGCAACAATGTAGAAGAAACAATAGAACACGTGCTACTTGAATGCCCAATCCACAACCAACAACGTGTGGCACTTAGAAACGAATTAAAAAAATTCAACACTCCCTTAACATTACCAGCGTTATTAAACCCTAAGCCCCCCATTAGGAATCAGGTATTCAAGTCCTTGATAAATTTTATCAAAACTGCTGGTTATTACTCCAGTATATAATACTACCGCCATACATGCGCAGTCAGCAATTTTTCTTCTTTTTTTTTTCTTCTTTTTTTTCTTTTTTTCCCCCACATAATCAACTACTAGTACACCAAGTACTATGACACGATTTGATACAGGCCAAATCATTCTTCTGACTTCAACAAATGGTATGGTTGCAGCGGAGTTACCTTGATACTGAGGGCCGTGTGCACCATAGCCATACAAAACATTATGGCCATAATAAACTATCCATACATAACATCCGGCCAAAATGTCACAGACACATTCAGAAATAGAATAGGCATGGCAACAACGGAGTTACCTTGACTGTTCCACTGTCCTACAAAACAAACGATGGCCAAAATCTAATTGAATTCATGACAACATTAGCACAGCCAAATCGCATATAGCGAGAAGTATTCGGCATAAAATATAGGAAATGGTGATGGCGGAGTTACCTTGATATTGAGGGCCGTCTATCTCATTGTCCTATAAATTCTTTATGGCCATCAAACGATAATGCATACAGAAATAATACAGTGCCGTTTATTTGTGTATTCACCTAGTACTGAATCTATCGAAATGTTTAGTAATGTATTCATTTGTTTATCTATTTACTCACTTAATTATATATTGCTATTCATATTATGTGACTGACATTCGGGGCGTGCCTGTTGTTGGGAGCAAGATATATCAAATTATTGCATCGAAAAACAATAGAAAACAAGAATGACTGCAAGCCTTCTATTTCATATGATACAGGCACACCGAAGACCACAGACGAGTTGGACAAGACCTGAAACAGAAGACGGATGACGATTACAAGAATACCAACAGCGCCTTGAGTGACAACGCCGCATAGCAAGAACACCCAGAATCAGAATACTCGACCCTAGACCACACCGGACACGCTACCCCTTAGATGTTACCGAACTGACGCCTCAACACAGAATATGATCCTTTGACTTTCACGCAATATAGGACGTAGACCTGCCGTTCTGTACCCCACTACACACTCCAAGCAATTGTTACAGGCACAGATTTCTGGAAGGACCCACCCTGTTCCCAAGGGCGTCGTTAGGGAAGCCGTCTCGAAGAATCCTGAAAACGCCCTGGTTCTCCCAGTTTTTTCTGGACGGCTTTGTGCGTACTATGGGGTACCGAGACAAAGGAATCATCCACGCGATTATAACAAATATTTTCCAGTATAAAAACCAATAACAGACTTAACGACTTGTACATAGCGACTCTTCTCTACTAGTATTTATATTTCCTCATTGTTATTGTTATTCATTATTTAATTATTTATTTTAATATCTAGCGCTGCAAAAGATCTCAAATTAACAAAGAAATGTACCGTGAAATTTAAATAAAACATTGAGTTGATGGGCCGCGAAATCCGTATGGGAAGCGGCTCTTAAACTACAATTTCAATCAATCAGCCCCAGATCTCTACGGTCTCCAAAAGAGTGTACAATCGTACACGGAGCGAAATGATGTACACTACTGTATATCTGAGATATCTATGATATCTGGCATTTATAATGCCCAGCGGATGATATTCTGCTAAGGCGAAAGCCGACTGTCGTAAAATCGACAAATTTGACACAGGACGATAGCCCGTCAAATTAACAACAAAGCTACAAGAAAAACTGAAATATATGAAATATATTCAGTATTTACACAGATTGTCAGCACACCAGATAGCATGTTTTGAAACCCACGATTACGGGTTAACTGAAAATAAATTCAGAAACAGACTTACTGAGGGATACCCGCATAGCGGAAGGATTCTCCTATTACAATGAAGTAAACTCTGCTAGTCACAAGTTACTTCTTGGAGAATGATGGCTAATAATTCCTATATGTGAATTGACTTGACTTTTGTGGTGTATATAAACATATGCCATCAGTAAAATACTGAGAAGATCTGATCATGTTGATGACATGTTATGATCTGCGTTGAGACTCCCTGACGAGGGTTAATCGCTAATTCGTATATTATGAATTAAAAAAACAACCCGAAACTCTGTTTCTGTAAATATATTTCTACAGAATTTACCCGCAGTTTGATAACTAAGGGCAGGAGTCGGAGTCTGAGCTACAACCATTAATGTACAGGTGTGGCTTACCGGATTGTTTATATTATTATTGGAGTCTGAGCTACAACCATTAATGTACAGGTGTGGCTTACCGGATTGTTTATATTATTATTACTGAGCTACAACCATTAATGTACAGGTGTGGCTTACCGGATTGTTTATATTATTAATATTATTATTATGGAGTCTGAGCTACAACCATTAATGTACAGGTGTGGCTTACCGGATTGTTTATATTATTATTGGCTAGCAAAATATTGTGGAATGTACACGGATTACTACGACCCTTTAGAAATGATCTTAATGGCACACATTTTGAAGTATTTTACTCACAATTATATTCATAGAGAGGAAAAATTATTGGGGAAAACATGGTTCCATTCGTGGTATGAAAGACATAATGGTTGTCGAAATATATCGATTTTCATGAAGGTTACAACTTTCACATAGCGCGATTTAGAATATCGAAACGGGAATAAGGAATAAAGAAATAACTTCAGGGACGTAACAGAACAGTCGATAAAATGACGGAATGACCCTTCAATTCCATTGGTCAATTATCTCGGGCCCCGAGATAAATAAGTCGGGGCCCGGGATAATTACCTCGGGATCCCGAGATAATAAGTCGGGGCCCGAGATAATTAAATCGTGCCCCGAGATAATATCACCGGTGTTAGTGACAGAATGCCTGTAATCATGGTAATTGCGGAGTCCGTTTTCCGCTTGTGATTTTGATAATGGATTTGTAGGCGTCCGAGAAAACCGGAGCTGTTGTGGTGAGTAAGACGGTGAAATCTGGAGACAGGATGTGAGTTTGTCCGTCTAAATTGGTGCATATTTGGTACGTGTGAAGTCATAAGACGCTCAAAATTGTTTTTAAACACTTCCGCGTCTACTTTGCTTCAACTTGGCATATATTGGAGACTTCTACGTCTATTGGTTGTTCTATCATGGTACCTTCAGTGGAATTTGATGAATAAACGAAGTGTATGAGAACTACGGCGACTTTGACTTGTAACCCACACAACACGGTTTAAAAACAATTTGGACATTGGTGAATTAGTGTACCTGTTGTGACAATGTCAGTGACTGGAGATGTTACCGAGCCTGGTAGGGAGCCCCGTGTTAAAAGAGACAATGTTACGATGGATCGTGAAGGAGTTTTAGCTGGAAAAGTATGGGTGGCTTGAAATCAACCTTGACTTGCCGAATGAACGAAATACGGCAGCTTATGGCCACCACCTCGAACATTAACGATGTATATGCTAAAGTGAATAAAGGCATTGAGGATGACATTAAACCTGGTGATTCGGCTAGTCAAGCTGGGTCAGTAAATTACAGAAAATCCAAATCAGTGATTTCTAAGCTTTCTGAGAGGAGCAGTTCCAGTAGAGTAAAGACAATGGCTAAAAGGGCGGCCTTGCAAGCCCGAGCTGAGGGACTAGAAAGGGAGCAGGAACTAAAACTGAAGATGCTCGAACTGCAGCAAAGGTCAGAAAAGCTGAAGTTACAAGGGGAGATAGCTGCAGTTGAGGTCGAAGAGCGTATTTATGAGGAATACGGAAGTGAACTTTATAAGGTAAAATCTGAGCATGTAGTGCCTTTGCCAAGCAAATTCGAGCTTCATCCTAATGCTAATGAGTACCACCCTCAAACTCAAATAAAGCAGGAGGGTACTCATGAAAACATAGCTAGGACTTATAAGGAGCCTACACAGAGTGAACATGTGTTACGATATGATCAATCCCAGGCTGACAAATCAATCGCTCAGCCCAGTAGAGCAGTCGGTGTAGGTATTTTGCCTGCTAATGTAACACAATCTGGACAGACAACTGAACGACCTACACCAGGTAGAAATATTAGTTATGGCATACCGGTACGTGAGCTTTATGATCCATCAACTCAACAGCAAAACTCAACACGAGCAGCAGACTGTGTACCGGGTAGTGTGGCACAGACTACAGTACCGGATAACCAATTTCTGTTGCTGCAAAAGCAGATGTTAGAGACAGTACAACTTCCAAAAACGGAACTTATGCACTTTGATGGAGATCCATTAAAATATTGGATGTTTATCCGAAGCTTTGACAACAGTGTAGGTCAGGAAGCTTTGACAACAGTGTAGGTCAGGTACAAACGAATGACAGTTCGAAGCTAAACAAACTATTTCAATATTGCACTGGCAAAGCCCTTCAGGTCATAGAATGTTGCTCTGTGATGGAGCCCAGTGAAGGCTATGCAAGAGCCAGAGCTCTTCTGTCGGACAGATTCGGGAATCAGTATGTGATCTCCAAAGCATGGGTTGAAAAGGTTACTGGAGGCCCTGTAATCAAGCCATCAGATAAAGCGGGTCTTCGTTGTTATGCAGATGATGTCTGGAGTTGAGTTGTAACATTAAATTCCATGGGTCAACTGAGCGATATCGATAACCAGGCAAGAATGGTGAAGATGGTAGACAAACTACCATACTATCTGCAGGGGCGATGGAGAAAATGTGCTGTCAGAGCATTAAAACTACACGGTCGACATCCTGGAATAGAGAGCTTGGTGGATTTCATCGAGACAGCCGCTGAAGAAGCAAATGATCCCGTGTTTGGAACAACAGACAGTCAAACAACGTTCAAGCCCAGAGTAAAATCTGGCTTCGAAAAACGTGACAAAGCTCGCGGAGTGAGCTTTAGTGTCCAGACTGACAGTGGCATTAATGAATTTCCAAAATGCTACTTGTGCGGTGACAAACATGTAATATTTCGGTGTACGAAATTCCGACAGATGAAACCTGAGCAACGTCTGGAGTTTGTCAAGGACAAGAAGTTGTGTTTCTCGTGTTTTTCGGCAAAACACCGGTCTAACAGCTGCCCAAAGGACATTAAGTGTTCTGTTCAAGGGTGTTCGGGTAAACACTCTGGACTTTTGCATGTTTCATCTCGACAAGGCGGCAGTACTGAACAACATAATTCAAGCGGTAGTAATGAGCAAATGCACAAAACAGACGTGTCCAATCAGAAAGCACGAAATGGGCATGTGGAAGTTCAAAACTCAACTTGTAGGGTCAATGGGGCCGGAATGAAGCAGATTGCTCTGCCTATAGTGCCTGTAAAGGTTAGGGCCACTCCAGGACAGGAGTTTTGTGACGTGTGCATTACTCGATAGCGGAAGTACGAATACATTCTGCTCAAGCGACCTGCTCGAAGAACTTGGTGTGAAAGGTACAAGCACCACGTTGTCATTGACTACTTTGGAGAAGGAAAACAGTAAGTCTGATGTCATTGTAACGTCACTAGAAGTGGCTGACATGAGTGGCAGAAGTATCATAGAATTACCACGTGTTTTCTCCACCTCGAAGCTGCCAGTGATGAAAGACAGCTTAGGAAGCCAGGCAGATGTGCACAAGTGGTCGCATCTGCATGGCGTTAAGTTACCAGCAATCGGCAAGGCAGGTGTAACCTTGCTTATTGGACAGGATGTGCCTTCAGCCCTGGCACCGATCGACATCAGACGAGGGAAACACAATGAGCCCTATGCAACACAAACTGTATTCGGTTGGACGGTAAACGGACCCCTCGGCGTATCGACAAGAGGAGATGTAGCCACATCAAATTTTGTCTGCATAGATCAAACCTTGGAAATGCAGATCGAAAAGTTCTGGAAGCTGGATACCTGTGAATCCCAGGGTGATAGTGATCTATTTATGTCAGTGAATGACCGCCGAGTAGTAAATCTCTGGGACAGATCTGCTACAGTCGTAGACGGACATTACGAGATGCCAATACCATTCAGAAATTGTCCACCAAACTTCCCAGACAATTACAGTGTAGCGAAAAGTAGACTCGAATCTTTGGGGAAACGACTCTGTAAGAATCCTGAGTTGATGTATAGATATACATCAGAAATCAAGAGCCTAGTCGAGAAAGGCTTTGCAGAAAAGGTCAGTGACGATAGCAAACAGCCTGAAGGAAAAACTTGGTATCTGCCTCATCACAGTGTTGTAAACATCAACAAGCCAGAAAAACTGCGAGTGGTCTTTGACTGTGCAGCTGAGTATGCCGGAACCTCGCTGAACGATGCTGTGATGCAAGGACCTGACTTGACGAATAAGCTAGTTGGTGTTCTGTGTCGTTTTCGTCAAGGACAAGTGGCAGTTACGGCGGATGTGCCATGTTCCACCAAGTTAGAGTTTGTCCGGGTGATCGCGACGCATTACGATTCATATGGTGGCAGGATGATGACATTACCAGAAAGCCTGACATTTACAGGATGACTGTGCATCTATTTGGAGGCATGTGGTCACCGAGTTGCGCCAACTTTGCCCTTAGACGTACAGCGTTCGACCACGGGCATGAATTTGATCCAGATGCCGCTCAAACAGTTCTAGAGAACTTTTATGTCGACGACTGTCTGAAGTCTGTGAACGATGAAGATCGGGCAGTCGTCCTCGTGAAACAGGTATTCTCTCTACTAGAGAAAGGGGGGTTCAGACTGACTAAATGGGTCAGCAACAACCTAGCTGTTCTTGATTCAATTCCACCCGCTGAAAGAGCAAAGGAGATTAGAGATCTTGATTTAGACAGAAACATGCTTCCAGTTGAAGGAACCCTGGGAGTGGAATGGGACACTGAAACCGACCGAAAGTTCGCCCTAAGGACAAACCAATGACGCGACGAGGATTGATTAGCGTCATTAGCTCCACATACGATCCTCTGGGGTTTGTGTGTCCTTTCATTCTTCAAGCGAAGAAGATCTTTCAGGACGAGACCAGGGCTAAGAAAGGATGGGATGAGCCGTTGGAGCTGCAGAACGTTCAACGCTGGAAAAAATGGCTTGCTGAGCTACCAAAATTACAGGACTTCAAAGTTCCATGATGTGTAGTACCAGCAGATTTCGGAAGGGTGACGATTACCCAACTGCATCACTTTTCTGACGCATCTAACGAAGGTTACGGTGCCGTTTCGTACATCCAGATGGTCAATTCTACTGGTAGAATCCATTGTGCGCTCTTGATAGGGAAATCAAGACTTGTTCCCATCAAACAAATGACGATTCCTCGACTCGAACTAGCAGCATCAGTGATCTCCGTAAAACTGGATAGAATGTTACGAAAGGAGCTGAAGACAGAGGTCGACGAGTCTATCTTCTGGACAGATAGTACCATAGTCCTGCACTACGTCAAGAACGAAAGCAAGCGCTTTCACACGTTTGTCTCGAACAGGATCGCATCGATCCACGACGGATCATCACCAAGCCAATGGCGTTACGTAGACTCAATGCGAAATCCAGCGGTTGATGCATCGCGAGGGTTAGGTGCTGGCGAGATGACGAGTAGTAGTCGATGGAAGGATGGGCCAGATTTCCTCTGGGACGACGAGTCGACATGGCCGAAAATGTCCGACCTTGACAAGCATGTTGCAGAAGATGACAGGGAGGTCAAACGAGAGGTCAAAGTGTTCAGCGCTATGGATAGCGTGACAGTACCAGACAACAGCATGGTTAAACTAATTGATCGGTATTCTTCGTGGTATCGACTGAAGAGGGCAGTGGCATGGCTACTGCGATTCAAGCAGCTATTGTTGGACAGACTAAGAAAAAAGGATGCCTCACATCCTCGGAATTATCTCCAAGTTTGTGAGATCAAGGCAGCTGAAGTAGAAATAATTTCGCACCGTTCAGAGAAAACACTTTGGTGACGAACTGAAAGTGCTCGTCCAAGGAAAGAGCGTGAAGAGATCCAGCGACATCTTCAAGCTCGAGCCTGTGAGGAACTCAGATGGTATTCTGTGTGTAGGTGGTCGACTTCATTCAGCTCCCATAGGTGAGGAAGCGAAACACCAGATTATTCTGCCGAAGGACCACCGCATTGTTACCCTGATCATACGCCAGAGTCATGAAAACTGTGGATGTTCTGGTAAGGAGCATGTGTTGTCTAAAGCACGAAAACGATTCTGGATCATCAAAGCCAGAATTGCGGTCAGTCGTGTATTGCGCGATTGTGTGCACTGTAAGCGACGACAAGGACCTCTAGGTGTACAAAAGATGGCGAACTTGCCAACCGACAGGGTGACACCGGGCAAGCCAGTCTTTACGGACGTAGGACTGGACGCATTTGGAAGAAAAAAAAAGAAAACTAAAAGGAAAGAAAGGACAGAAAACGTGTTCATTGTGTGCGTTTTAATGAACACAGCGGTGTACTGTTACACTGGTGAGAAGCCATATATGTGTTCGAAATGTGGTTTAGGTGCTCACGATAAATCATTTGTGTGTTCATTGTGGATTTAGTTTTGCTTGAGACATGCCGTTTAGGCGTTCGCGTGTGTTTAATCAGGATACAAATAGCAGAAAACACGCTTTGGAGAAACCTTTCAAGTGTTTAGAGTGTGATCCATTATACAGTTGCAGGTGAGCCTATGAAACATTTACGAGATAAATGTGAGCGTGTCGTGGCCGAAGTAGTTAGAGTGTTTGACTCTCACCCGGAGTGCTACAGCTGGCGTGGGTTCGCCCCTCGCCACTGACCGCTTACATATATACTCGCCTATTCACAAGGCGCTGGACTGATTCGGTGTTCAGGGTAATATGGACTGATGGTGGAACTAGTTGCTACGCTAGACGTTCGCCAGCGGAGGCACTTGGGGAATAAAGTACCTGGGTGTCTTTCAGTGACCGCTATATAAATTCACTCACAATAGTACATCGCATACACCGCTAGGAAGCTCACATGGTTAGACTATGGTTAGGCTACAAATTTGTCATATTTGGTTAAATGTACAGTTTAATACTTCACATTTAAGGGGCCGGGGTGTTAGTGACAGAATGCGTGTAATCATGGTAATTGCGGAGTCCGTTTTCCGCTTGTGATTTTGATAATGGATTTGTAGGCGTCCGAGAAAACCGGAGCTGTTGTGGCGAGTAAGATGGTGAAATCTGGAGACAGGATGTGAGTTTGTCTGTCTAAATTGATGCATATTTGGTACGTGTGAAGTCATAAGACGCTCAAAATTGTTTTTAAACACTTCCGCGTCTACTTTGCTTCAACTTGGCATATATTGGAGACTTCTACGTCTATTGGTTGTTCTATCATGGTACCTTAAGCGGGAACTGGTTTCCTTCAGTGGAATTTGATGAATAAACGAAGTGTATGAGAACTACGGCGACTTTGACTTGTAACCCACAAGTCAAAGATAATAATTCGGGGCCCGAGATAAAAAATTTTTTGCATGTCACTTTTACGGCTCCGTAATCTAGTTGACCCTTCAGATCAAATAATTGACCCCTAGAGTCAAACACAGATACATAAAAATGTCCAGGTGAGCCCTGTGCGAGGATGTAGGATTTACCTGGACTTGTGAAGATGGTATAAAAATATGGACTTTTGACCTGGTTGGCCTCCCATACTGCGAATTCCGTATGTACCTTCATGGACGACTGTCCTGTCCGACCAGATCTGATAACTTCCTCTATACCGAACATAGAAACGAAACTTCGAATTATAATACATCCTGGTCGTTGTTTATACTGCACAAAGAATGTTTACAAATATGCATATATATTGACGTTAAATCTGACACGTGTTATCCAAGTTTATCCGAAATGTTTTCGGGTCATGCCGATCGACAGATAATAAGGACACAGGACCTTGAGCCATCTACGCACAACTATACCAGCATCTGACCATTGTTGTAACTTGTATTATGTGTGTGGGACTAAAGTCCACACAATGGTGGAAATGATCTCAAAATAACACTGGTACTTTTTGTAGTCTAAATCATTATTGTGGCGCTAATATAGTGTGTCCAAACTGCTTGTCCATGCCGTTGACCCCCGGCTATTCTCCCGGCCTCGAATTCAGGAACCTGTAGACCCAGAAGTCAACATGACAGCGGTAAGTCTTGATATCCATCTGTAAATTTGACTAGCATGAAATTGCCCGCTATGCGGGTATACATCGTACCAAAGCGGTACAGAAACTTGCATATATTCTTCACATGAACACTGGACACTCTGACCAGAGAAAGACACTAATACATTAAAGTACTCTTGGTATTGTGTATTATTTTACTCTAGCTGAGAAAGAACCGGCTACGCGATCATATGGATAATACTGTGCAGCCATACGGATTTGACGAAAGGATCTTCGTGTTTATTTCAAGCGCCTGGTCCGTCATTCAATATTCAGGCGTCCTGCATTAAAGAATCTCCTCGTCCATATCCCAAAGACCTATTACCCTCTGCAGGCTGGAGCACATTTATTAAGGTCGGCGCGAAGCGCCTGACCTTACTGCAATCGCTTCTGGCCAATTCCAGATATTTAACCTACTGTTGCCACACATGAGATATTTCCGAGGGAAAGAAGCAGAATTCAGGGTTGAAAGCGAATGTTTGAATGTAGATGAGGTGAAACCCTATCGACAGTTTGTATTTCGGCGATGTCAGATAAGCATAAGTGTACATTTCAAGCCAAACTTATGACCGACTCCAACTGAATATTTTGTGTTGGCCTAGGGCATATTTTTGGCGGCATACTTTTTTTATCTCGGAACTTGCCGCAATGTGCGCAATGGACTCTGGTTGCTGATTGGTTCGTCGGACCGAACTTCAATAAAAGATAAATTTGACGAATCGGGGGTGCATGGGAGTTTGAGATCATGCCTCCTGAAACAGTTGTGACAATAACCGTCTTTATGCTCGCTACCACATTGTGACATTAGAAGGCGACCTGACAGCTACTGATGACAAATGTCGCAATACAATTTTGTCATTACTAGTTGCTACAGGGCCTATTGTTGTACATCTATTACGAATTATTCTAGATTGCAACAGCATCCCGAGAAGCAAACTAATTATCAAATCAGCAAGTAAATGGAAGACAACCCTCCACAATTTGTCATATTTTGACAAATCGATTGTTCAAATTACATCTACTGTAACAACAACAACAATTATTGCACGCTGTCTGTCTATTTCGAGGGAACGGGTTTCTGAAACAATTTTTCTCGGAGCAGTGAAATTTCGCATGTCATCCGAACATGATATGCCTATTCTTATCCTGATATTTCATGACAATCCAACCAAACCGTGGCTCAAATTAACGAAAACGAATTTCTCCCGGACAAGTTTGCATATTGAATTTTGACCTTTCTCGCTACTCCAGATGCACGCATCCACGACGCCTCTGGCTTATTTACCGCTCCGAGTCCTTATTTGGCACATCATTCATGAATATACGTCACGCCTCTCGAACCTCGTAACCATCAGTACGATCAATCAATGGCCACTATCTTTCTACGATACGATTCAATTATGGGATAACACACAACCGCACAGAGCGCTTGCATGTTCGAGCCAAATAAGAGAATTGAAATTTTAGTCACATGCCACAGACAGCCAAAATGAAAAATGGTGATTGGCCTCTGCGATTTTATTGGGACATAGATAATAACATATGGGAGAATTTCTTTGATTTTGAATAGATTTTCTTGAAATTTCAGAATAAATATGTGCAAATTACACACTGTGCAGATACTGTGCAGAATTTCACTGCTCTGAGAAATGATGATTCCAATATATTGCTGAAAACCCTGTTCTCTCGAAATGTGAGACAGACAGACACTAATTTCAAAAAGCTCAAATCATAGAACTTAGACTCTGGTAGAAATGTCCTGATTCAAGTTAATTTTCCTCCTCATTTTATGCGAAAGGGATTTATTCTTCATATTTCTTTACAAGCAATATTCATGGAACTAGGTAGTAGGTTCTACCCGATCTGAGCCTCGTTGACCTTTGACCTCGGGCCAAACCACTTTGAATGGATAGGGGTGGAAGGGTTGGTGACAGCCAATCAGAAGCGAGTAAAATTTGACCTCAGAAATTTGCATATGACGTCACGTGTTCTGTGGGTACAAGGTGGCGGCTGATGTGGGGTACAAGATGGCGGCTGATGTGGGGTACAAGATGGCGGCTGATGTGGGTTACAAGATGGCGGCTGATGTGGGGTACAAGATGGCGGCTGATGTGGGGTACAAGATGGCGGCTGATGTGGGGTACAAGATGGCGGCTGATGTGAGGTACAAGATGGCGGCTGATGTGGGGTACAAGATGGCGGCTGATGTGGGGTACAAGATGGCGGCTGATGTGGGGTACAAGATGACGGCTGATGTGGGGTACAAGATGGCGGACTGTAGAAAACGTATAAAAGGAGGCGGTTTTTAGTGGTGGGTTGTATTCATTGCACTACCTGCCTGACTTACCTGCCTGCCTGCCCTGCCTGCCAGCCTGCCTGTCTGCCTGCCTGCTTGCCTGCTTGTTCTGACGAGAGGAGGAGGAGAGAAGCATGAGACGTGCAGAAGATTTTCCATGGGACCCAGCAGCACCTCCGGTTGAAGTCTTGCCTGAAGACGAGCGTGTCAGTGACATTTATCGACGTCACTGGGCTACCATACGCCATTGTTTTCACCGTGACCGTCGTCTATTGGACTTGTATAACTTTCGACTGCACGACCTCACGTATCTGTCTACCTATGCCGAGAACATTTTCACAGATCAGGTGACAGCGTTCAAGTTGAATATGACATTCGGGTACATTTTACGGCACAAGGAGACGGACCAGGTGTGGTATTATTATCCCAGCAATAATACCTATGTGTTTGACCAGCCGTTCACGGTGACGGATGCGATTTCTCTGGAGCCACTCATCGACCAACTGACTACGTTGGATCCATTGGAATGGGCCCGGTTGCAACGCCCCAATACCCAATGGCTTGTGGAAATGGTGACCAACGTCACATTTTTCGTCACGAAAATGAGAGATCATCCTATCGGTGCTCCTGTACTACTACCCCCTTGGTTGCTTCATCGATACGGCCTGTATGCATTAACCACAGGCAAACATGGGCCCTACAAAGACCGGAAATGTCTGTTTCGGTGTTTGGCCGTGCATCTGGACGAGTGTGATCCCCAGGGTTGTGACAGAGTGGCCAATGACTATTGGGAACAGTATTTACAGCAGCAAGACTTGGATGAGCGGCACTTCCGTGGAGTCCCGTTCAAGAATTTGGATGACGTGGAAACACTGTTCAACATCAATATCTTTGTATACCGATTACAATGCGAGGAGGATACATTTGTGGCTGAATTGGTTCGTCGTTCAACAGAACGGTATGCTTCTACGATGAAAGTCAATGTGTTTGACGACAATGGCGTGAGTCATTTTTCGCTCATCTACAATATGAGCCAGTACGCCCAGTCTTACAGTTGTGCCCAATGCCATCGTGTGTTTAAACATCTTCGCGACTTACATCGCCACGAGAAAATCTGTACGAACGTTGTGAAGCGAGTATATCCTGGTGGTGTGTATCATAATACGCCTACTATTTTCGAGGAACTGGCCGATGAGGGTCTCATCATACCGGAGGCGGACCGCTATTTTCCCTACCGGGCGTGTTACGATTTTGAGGCCCTGTTGGAGCCCATGGACATGTTTTCAGCGAAAACGCAGTGGACGCAGCTCCATATTCCTCTGAGTGTGAGTATTTCCAGCAACGTACCTGGCTATGACGCTGCACCGGTCTGTTTCGTGTCCACCGGGGATTCCCATGAGTTGATCACCCGCATGATGGCGTATTTAGAGGAAGTCAGTGCGGCCAGTACGCAATTGTTGGTGTCCAAGTTCCAGGACGTACTGGACCAGCTGGACGATCGGATTCCTATACCGGGTGTAGCGTTTAGTGACGATGAAGAGTCCGAGTCGGAGTCGGAGCCGGAGTCGTAGCCCATGCAGTCGCAGGATGTGCCTTTACCGAAACCGTATGCGGAGAAATTGAAAGTGCGCTTCCTACAATATCTAGGCCAGTTACCGGTGCTGGGTTTCAACTCGGGGCGATATGACTTGAACATGGTGAAGCAATTTCTCTACCCCTACTTGGCCCAGGCGAATACCATCAAGTCCGTCATCAAGAAGATCAATAATCATATGGCCCTCACTACCACATCACTCCGTTTCCTGGATGTACGGAACTACTTAGCTCCTAATTATAGCTATGATCAGTGGGTGAAGGCGTATGACTGTGCACAAACCAAAGGGAGGTTCCCTTACACGTATATATCGACGCTCGACTGTTTGGAGGAAACACAGTTGCCACCCCGGCATGCGTTCTTTGACGATTTGATGCAAGTGGAATGTCCGGAAGACACGTACCGGGAACTACAGCAGGTATGGAACCATCAACATATGCACACCTTGCGAGATTTCCTGATATGGTATAATAACTTAGATGTGGTTCCTTTCCTGGAAGCGGCCGAGAAAATGGTTCAACTCTTTCGTCGTGAGATGCACATCGATATCTTCAAGGAGTGCTTGAGTTTACCGGGTCTGGCGCTTCGCCATCTTTTTCAAGAGTGTCCTACGTACTTCTCGCTGATACAGCAAAAAGATGTAGACATGCATGATTGTCTAAAGCAGAACATTGTTGGCGGACCGAGTCTTATTTTTCACCGTTACCACGAGAAGGACGTCACTACTCTCCCCAGTGGAAAACCCTGTGCTAAGATCATCGGTTTCGATGCCAATGCCTTGTACCTGTGGTCTCTGGCCCAACCTATGCCCAGTGGCCATTATACACGTTGGTTGGCGGAAGGTCGGCATTTTACACCGCAACGCACTCCCTACAAGCATCTGGCTGATCAGTGGTTGGATTGGGAAGCCTATCGACGGGGGATTTATATACGACACCAGACCAACGCCACAGAGAAGCGCATAGGAGATCGTCGACTCCCCGTCGATGGGTTTGCCCTGGTGGGTAGGACACCGACCGTATTCCAATTTTACGGTTGCTATTGGCACGGCCACGGATGCCATTTCAGCGCTGGACGCTTCAACCAATGGCGTGGAAAAACACCGGAAGAATTACGACCCGTTGAGTCGTCGACCACTCCTGAGTCTGCCACAGATGTTGGACGCCATTCGTTCGGGGGACCTCTACGGCTTTGTCGAATGTGATTTGCATGTTCCCGACACTCTCAAGCCCCTCTTCGCCCAGTGCCCTCCCATCTTTAAGAACACGCTGGGGGGTCGGGATGATATTGGGGACACCATGGGGACCTATGCGGAGCAACACGAGTGTTTGCCTCGACCTCGACGCATGTTGATTGGCAGTATGTGGGCAGAGAAAATCTTGCTGGGCACTCCGTTATTACAGTGGTATATGAGCCACGGTTTGGAAATTACCAAAATATACCAAGTGATACAGTACGTACCCCACGCCTGTTTTGCGGAGAATGCCGACATCGTGACGTCTGCCCGTCGTCAAGGTGACCAAGACCCGAGTAAGGCCATCATCGGTGAATCGTGGAAGTTGACGGGCAATGGATATTATGGAAAAACGGTCACGAACCAGGATAAGCACGTGAACGTGAACATTTGTACTACTTCCCAAGCC
>JAVTVY010015821.1:0-62297 GCA_036873755.1 Hanleya hanleyi | reverse complement strand
AATTGGTACGAAATGCAACGATTTTTGACCTACCTTGGATTTCATCACCGCATGGTTACGCCTGATTTGACAAAGGTAAATGGTGAGGCCGAACGCTTTATGCAGAACGTTGAACATGAATAAAAATAAAAACAGTCCTGTGGTACTTGTTCGGAAGAAGGATGGTGGATTGCGCTGGTTTGTTGAATATCGTAGGCTGAATGACACTAAAACAAATGATGCAACCTAGGAATAATAGATACACTCAAGGTATGTGTTCCACATTGGACTTGCGAAGTGATTATCCTCAAATAGAAGTCGCAGAGGATGATAGGAGTAAAATTGTTTTCACCAAAACGTTTAACTTATTCGAGTTTACCCTAACGCCTTTTGGTTTGCGTGGAGCCCCAGGAACCCTTCAGAGAGCAATGGGGGTGGTCATCAGGGAAGTTCAGTGAAAACACTTCTTGGTTTGTTTGGATGATGTCATTGTCACGTGATCAACTTTCGGTGAGCACTCAGTCAGCCTTGTTAAAGTCTCTTCCTCGGATGCGTAGGCAGCGAACGTTAGGTGAAAACTAACCCAGCATTCGTGGAGGTGGTTAAGAAATGGCCTGTTATCAAGAACGTAGTGGATATCCAAACCTTTCTCGGTCTAACCAACTATCACCACAAATGTGTCGTATATTAGCAAACGTTTGCTACCAGTTCGTGATTGAACATCGTGCAGGTAATAAACACAATCACACAGACTTCTTATCCTGTTTACCAGGCTGATTTCATACGACTTCTTGTCGGTACACTGGAATCGTTTTCCACCACCTTTTTTTTTATTGAGGCCCATCGATTACAGCGCCCATGTGGCGGATGCGACCATTGCCAAAAGCTGATCGGGGAATGGGCATGTTTTTGAACATAATGTCGATGACAGCTTATCGTTCACCATAAGCTGTCATCCATCAAGCCGGATGCGTTTCCCTTTGTTGACGCAAACAACTGGCTTCCAGGTTACTAGCATGTGCAAAAAGGTCAGACACAGATCTCATGATCTTGAGAAAGTGGGTTGCGAGGGGTCACCAGCAGTAACAGAACAATGGAAAGCCCAGCTCTGAGACATTTGTTGGCTCTGTTTCCGTAGCGATGATTGAAGGCATGTCGTATTGCCAATGGGAGAATCTTGAAGATGGGGGGCGGCAGTGTTCAATTATCCCAACCAGCATGAACCAAGAGATGTTAAACCCATGTCATGACCGACCGACCTGGACTTGGTCCAACACGCGTTGTAAGCAATGTACCGGTACTATACAAAAGTGGGGGTATCGGACTGGCAGGTCCAGATTACAACAGTATTAGTGTGGTGATCTGATCGATAGGTTCCAACTGGATATTCTTTATCCTTTCCCTTGTCCGGCGTGGAAACAAATATGTGCATTCACCAAATGGACAGTCTCATTGGATAGCACAACAGAATCTACGCCCAGGGATTCTCGTGAGATCATCGCACAGTTCGGCACGCGTATCCAGATCGAAAGCCTGACAGCTACCCTTTTCGGAGGCTGTGCGACTTACAGGGACTCGCGAAAACAATGGCAACCCCACACTACCTGTCCACCAGTGGGGTAGCTGGGAGTTCAACAGAACATGAATTGCCGTAAATGATACGGTTTTACATTGAAGAAGGACAATCTGTCTAGGAGGAGCGTTTTTTTCTCATGTCTGCTGCTTATCGATCCACTGCAGACTTTCAGAACTGGAGGCGAACGAACTTTGTATTTGGTGGATACCCTCTGAAAAGGTTCCAGAGTTATTTATCCTGAGTTATTCAAGACTGGTCTCTTTCCCTAACCTTCAGGGAATATTCTTGAATTTCAGGGTGTTTGCCTAATAAGGGAGTTCCCCTGAAAAAGAGGAAGCTCTCTGAATGTTCAGGGAAAAGCAAGATAAATCGCTGAAAGTTCAGGTAGTAAACGACAGAACTGCTGTTGTCTTCGTTTGAAACGTGAACATTAAGTGACCAAACTACCCTATGTGTTAACATGAAATGTCAAAGATGTCTATGCCCTGCACATGAAGGAAATTGCATGGGAAAACATTCCAGATATATGTATGGTCTATGTGAATTTGTGTAACTCGTAGTGTATTTAAGGAAAAGGTTCATTTAGAGTAGTGATAATTGTATACCTACGTGATATATCTTTTGTTCAATACTCAAACATTTAAAGTTACTTGGATGCCACCTGACAACAAAGAAAGGTTATGTTTTGCGAGTAACACACTGGAATAGCAAGTAAGAATTTCAGTTAGTTCCCCCAATTTCAGTAACCTCAGCAATGCTATTTGAAGTTAAGACCACTTTTGGTAATAATTCCTAAGAGCTAAGGGATTGTCAATGGATTTGAAACTTGGCCAGATATATAAGGGATGGGAAAATTTGACGATGTCATATGACTTCACAGAACTCCATCGGCACCTCACATTCAGACTAGAAAACTACACAGAGGATTCTAAGACGAAGCCTTGGCATCTCAGCCGAGCTTTTACTGCTGCTGTTCATCTGGGAACTATGGAGTAATCACACGGCCCCTAGCACCGGCTTAAGCGGAATTAGATAGGCTAGCTCGGAAGCTGTGGTGACAGATAGCGTCTGCTGGTGTAAACTCCTCAACATGGGGTACTACCATGGTAAATTCAAGAATACACAGAAAAACTAACCTGTAATGCTCGACACCGTGCGGTAAATTTCCGACCAAGACAATGAAGCTACATATATTTGTCAAATGACATGTACAGAGAGCGGACCTCGGGAAACAAGTCCACTGGCAGAATCCTACCATATACAGATAATGAATTGGTGAGATATGTAAGAAGTGGGGAAAATTGATGACGTCTGTCAACTAAAAAGCAAGCATATGACTTTACAGGAAAGACTCAATCGGCACCTCACAGTCAGAC
This sequence comes from Hanleya hanleyi, assembly GCA_036873755.1. Taxonomy (NCBI): domain Eukaryota; kingdom Metazoa; phylum Mollusca; class Polyplacophora; order Lepidopleurida; family Hanleyidae; genus Hanleya; species Hanleya hanleyi. The sequence goes on along the minus strand of JAVTVY010015821.1, from coordinate 59,366 downwards.
TAGAATACGGAGGATTCTAAGACGAAGCCTTGGTATCTCAGCCGCGCTTCATGTGGAAACTATGACGTAACCACACGGCCTGAAATTCAGGCTCATATTTCGGCCTGATTCGTTCAGGGAAGACCTTTTTACGATCAAATAATTTTCCTCATAATCGAGGGACATACATTTATCGCCAAGTCTCATACACTTAAATGAACAACAATGTTCAACCATTCATTCACTGGGCAAGTGGTGTTTATTGAAAAGGCGGTAAAGCATGCATGATCCATTCTGACCGCTCCGAATGTCTCGTCTTTTCCAAACTAGAAAAAATCAAACGGTGCCGCATAGTAGCTGGCATGCTGCGAATGTCCATGGATACTTGGAGGTTCAGGAATGGAGAGACAAATGTAAAATTGAAATGTTCTGCTCTGTCGACATAAACGTTCCGCTATGACACCGACAGCAATTATTTGATTCAAATCAGATCTCAAAACATTCCCTATAAATGTAGCTGAAAAGCAGGCCTTGATAAAGCAGATTTTTGAACTAACCACGCTACCTATTACATCACACCAAGTTTCTGTGGGTAAGAGAGCGGGTGCGTGCGGGAGGCAGTAATCAATGGTAAGCATTGAGTCTGCTTCCGCATGAAATATGTTTTTAATATGAGGGAACCCTCAATATGATCAAACTCAGATCCATATAAACCATCAGAGCAACATTCTCATTGTATTTAATCAGACTACATGCCAATATGTATGGGTTGACGAACTGTTAACTGGTACCGGCGTGTTATTGTACAAATGAGGGCACATGCTACCCAGTCCAATAATTCGTCATTGGAATACCGAACACCGTGTAAAGTAAAATTGCATTTAATATGTTCTTATATGTTGGCGAAGTATATATACATTGTGATTATATACGTAGAATATTAGTCTTCGCCGACTCTCAGACATCTTGGTTCTTCAGAATATTTATGTAACCACTTTTGGTTCTTTACGGAAGCATAGGAGGGACATCGATTTTTGTTTTCAAAATTATCTCGGGCTGGCCGAGATAATTCTGCATTCTCATTGGACAATTATCTCGGGATCCCAGATAATTTTGAAAAAAAAAATCCATGTCTCTTCTATGCTTCCGTAGTTCGTTGTATTGTGTTCTTCAAACACATTTCTTAAGTTGTTTCTATACATAACCAAAGTTCTTCAATTTGGTTCTTTCGTTTGATATACCGGTAATATAGCATACCTAGAATAGTCTATAGTAGTAGAGAATATGCCTATTTATACCACTTGACCTATTTTCGGAGTTATCTCCCCATATTTTTGCGGTTGTGGAGATCACGTACCAGTCATGTTATCGGAAATGCTCATCGGCTCCAGCGCATGCGCGAACTACCCGATAAATCATGCGCATCGATGATGGATCGAAGGTCAATTCAGGTAACGTGACAGGCAAGTAACCTCCACACAAACAGGGGGAGATAACTCCTTAAATAGGTCAAGTGGTAAAAAGTTGCACATTCGTCCAAATAGGACATGCAGGGTATCATATTGAAACGCTCATGGTGTAGAGTCAGACTGGCGTGGTATTGGAAGCGACGTCACGGTGCGCATGACATTCGTGGAGTAGTTGAGAAAGATGACAGTTTGGGGGTACAGAGGGTGGTGTTTGGATAATAGGTGGGTTATATTACAACACATATAAGGGAAGTGGGAAGAGGTGCCGACGTACTGACAGAGCCACAAGACTTGACTGTATAGTCTTCCGGTATTCTAAAGCACATACCAAGAATCTAACGATTTGTGATATGTTGTATCTCAGGTACGCTTTTATTGTACCTGTTCATGTGGCAACTTGGATGATATGACCACACGGCCCCTAGCACCGGCATATTAGATACAAATCTAGAGAGCTATGATGGAAATGCTTTGACAACTCGTATATTGGTAATTGGTGAGCTGTTTCGCTGTAACAACTCGTACACTGGAGATTGGTGAGCTGTATCGTCGTCAGATGAAAATGACGGCATTTAACACAAAAGACTAGTCTGTAAGGCTCGCTGTCGACCCAGCATCAACTTCCCACACATGCCAACATATATCAAAGACCAAAAGATCTGTACAGGGAGCGGGCCTCGGGGACGAAACGTCCACCAGCAGAATCTCGCCATATACAGGTAAAAATTACAACACATATAAGGGAAGTGGGAAGAGGCGCCGACATACTGACAGAGCCACATGACTTCACAGTATAGTCTTCCGGTTAACCTATTCTAAAGCACATACCAAGAATCTAACGATTCGTGATATGTGTTGTATCTCAAGGTACGCTTTTGTTGTGCCTGTTCATGTGGCAACTTGGATGATATGATCGCACGGCCCCTAGCACCGGCATAATCGGTATTAGATACAAATCTAGAGAGCTATGATGGAAATGCTCTGACAACTCGTATATTGGTAATTGGTGAGCTGTTTCGCTGTGACAACTCGTACACTGAAGATTGGTGAGCTGTATCGTCGTCAGATGAAAATGACGGCATTTAACACAAAAGACTAGTCTGTAAGGCCCGATGTCGACCCAGCATCAACCTCCCACAAATGCCAACATATATCAAAGACCAAAAGGTCTGTACAGGGGGCGGATCTCGGGGACGAAACGTCAACCAGCAGAATCTCGCCATATACAGGTAAAAATTACAACACATATAAGGGAAGTGGGAAGAGGTGCCGACATACTGACAGAGCCACATGACTTCACTATCGTCGTCAGATGAAAATGACGGCATTCAACACAAAAGACTATCATCACTACATTGTCTCAGCTTGTAAGTATGGTTGGGAAATGCTTTTGTTATGTAATATGGGCCTTCCCATGCACTTACTGACTAACTTCTTGGATTTTCCCACTGGTACTTTAGGATTGTCTAACAACACCTTTTGATTTACTTTGAATTGAGGTACTCTTGCAGTTTGATCATGATATTGCTTGCTTTTGTCCTGAGCACGTTTGATATTCTCAGTAGCAATGACTTTGACTATTTTCAATCTGTCTATTAAAGACTCCAAATGCTGGCGTGCATCTTTGGCAAGTGTCTGTTTTGGGACAATTTCTGTATCAAAGGGCATGTTGGGCCGCTAATAAAGACAGTTCTCGGGTTTGGATCACAACTTTATATTCTGTGTTTCAGGTGAGTACACTTGTTTAGGTATTTTCAGGTATTATAGGTTTATTTCCACTATTTGTGTGTTTATATAATTTACATATTGGTTTGTCTGATTTCTCTTATAAGAATTTGGTAGAAATATATAATGATTAGATATTTCAGTTAATTGTAATTTACTTATATTGAATTATGCAGTAAGCAGTCATTCAATATAATACATTTCATTGTAATATAATTTATGAATTTTATGATAATTCAAGTGTTGACTAGAGCCGAATATTGTTGTAATTGTTAATATGTATATTGTGGAATTAGATTCACATGTACATATATTATTGAGCATTCATGTACAGCCGCTAATAAAGACAGTTCTCGGGTTTGGATCACAACTTTATATTCTGTGTTTCAGTTTTTCAATCACATTAGTAGTGATCGATTTTGTCCGATCAGATCATTCTACGAATGCGCAGTCAGGCAGTACATAGAGCAGGCCTTCTGAGGTCGGATTTGGGGGTATTATGTCTCTCATTCACTTCAGTCGTAGAGAAGGGGTCATGTTCGTCGTGAGTGATGAGGTGATGGAGGTGGCGGTGGACCTTGGGTATAACGTCGTTTGTGAAACAGAAAAGTCAACTTTTGTATCCATTTTCTGACCGGGCAACATATCAAGTGCGTGTACATTCTGTCAGAAAACCTCTCTTCGCAACAATATGCTGAAGACACATTCTACGTGAACAAATGCAACAAAGAGACAGCCGAGTGTCGCTACAGGAGTCCACCAAGCCGAGTAGAGCAACACTATACGAAGATGGTCAGTGTTACCGTACCGGTAGGCCCTGTAGCAACTACTAATGACACAACTGTCGTAATTACGGTTGTGTCATCAGTAGTTGTCAGGTCGCAATCTAATGTCACAAAGTTTTGCATTGTGACAATAGCAGGCGACTCTGTCACTAAAAAAATGGTAGCGGGCATGTTGACGCTCATTGTCACAACTGGGACCCAGTAATTATTTGAGCCAAAAATATTACACATGATGTATGACTAAATCTTTGATATACTTGCATTAGCAGCCACTAATGACACAATTGTCGATATTGCGCCATTAGTGGTCGACTCTGCATGAGTTTCCAGCTGTGGCAAAATTGCGATAATAGCGGTTGACTCTGCAAGCAAAGTCGCCTGCTAATGACGCAATTACGACATCAGCTGGCGACCGGACAACAGCTAATGACACAAATGCGACAATTGTGTCATTAGTAGTCGCTTCAAGGCCAGACCTGCTGTCGCAGAGGGAATTGAACAATAGATTTCACATGCATTCTCTGTAAATTGCCCAGGCCTTTTTGTGGCGGCATTTTACACTACGTACCAGGTACCGTATAGCTAAGTTTAAGTTTAGCTTTTCTTTTATCATGGATTTTGATACTATATATCTCTTTGATAGTTCCAGCTTTTACAAAAGTCGCTTTTAGCTGCTATTTCATAGATTCGCGCCTAATTATGTAACCACTTTCTCCGTCATCGATACCAGTATATAGCACCCCCCATCCTCTCCTTTCAAACGTAGTGGGTTGGCGAATGGTTCCATTTCACTATTTCCATTCTTCATGTCATAAATGATTGGATTTCTATATTCTTCTCCGTGTTTCGCATTGTCGATGTCAAACATTTGACGGTGACGGTCGGCGATGATTTAAGAGATCGTATTCAATTTATCACTGACCTGCAATTGAGATCATTTATGTGTTCTTGTGTCATATAGCTGAGAATAAAAAAGTTTATAAGTTTTATTGATGCAATGCTATCGGATTTCTGAGATCTTCTAAAGAAACACAGAATTTCATCACCATAAATTTACCACAGTCTTTGTTTATATTAAACGCGCGAAAACTTCAACGGGTGTACCCCGGGGTGTGTGATGATTGTGTCTCGTAGTAAAATGCCTTGTCGATGTATGGACCGTGTGATCAAACCTTGAGAATGAATGAAAGGGGGTCGACAGGGGGTACTGGAAATGTGTTCATCAAACATTCAACAACTGGGCTAGGATATTGTTTTATTCATAAAAAGCAAATTATTTTTCGCGCTCTCAAAATGACCCATTCTTACATCTGCATCGTCTTTGTTTAGAGATATTTCCATTGTTTTAGCCAATCTTATTGTGAGTCTGTCAATTATGGTTTTGCTCCTCCCAAATCTCCAACGAACGTAAATAGCTCCCTCTGGCGGCAAATGTCGTAAACTGAGCTGTGTTTCACAAACATACAAATGCTAGCATACCTGCTAGATTGCCAGGCTGCACTCGCGTGTTATCAGACCTGTCAGTGTTGGGAATTACGTGATATGTATGCAGTAGATATTGGTCTTTTGAATTATCAAGGTGAGTGGGCAGGGAAATTCTTTATTTTTTCATTTTGGGCCATTTTTCTCGCTCATATGTTGGCTGTGGTAAACAGTAAACAACAGCATATTAAAAGAGAAAGCCTGGTGTCACGTTATACTGGACTAGGCACGACAACAAAAATATGCTGTATCCAAATGTTCAGTCAAATAATGGTGGAAATGATGATCCAAATGCCAGAGGAGATAGTCCAAACGAAGCACAAGTCGATCTCTTGGTAAGTATTCCCCATTCAACCCAAACAATATCCCCTCGTCGTATTAATTTTTTTCCCGCGATAAAACGTTCAGTGCAGGCATTTGTGCCATGTGGTGTGTGGATCGAGTGTAAACTTCCTCGAGCCACGGCAGCATGTTTTCATTCTAAACTGACATGGAAAATTAGAAAATTGAATAATCCCCATCTACAGTGTCTTTGAAAGCATATGTACATGTACCGGTATTGATGATGAAATAGTCACGAACATCCAGTTACACCAATGTGTTTTTCTCCCAAATCCGCACCAGTCCGCATAAATTTCTGTGCTCAAACACGATCATTGATTCTCCATGCCGAAGCAGTGCTTTGCTATCATTCCCATGTTGTAGCCTGGCCGTCGTACCGTAGAGTTGTAAACATGATATAGCTCTGTTCGGGCCTTCGAATGGAGGTCACTGTCTGGTTCAGATCACCTTAGCTCAATAGCTGTACAGATGATAGTTTGTCTGCCACGTTTTGAGGACACGAACACTGAAATTTATGAATGGAATAGCGCACCAACAATGCAAAAATAAAATGGTCCTTAACATTTTCCCTTCACTACTACAGTATAAATATCTAGATATGTGTGATTCATATTTTGTTTCTTTCTTCATCCATATGATTGGGGTAAGAATTTTGGGATACTAATGGGCAACCAGTTCCAGTTCCAGTCCAACAGCCTAAAAAGGCACTACTTGGCACAATTGTACGGATGCCACTGTGTAAATGGTTTCTCTATGTAATTTTCCTCACTGGTACTCTTAGAAAATGGGTGGTTGGACGGGTCATGGGACTACCAGCCTTTTCCCGGATGGTATTTGGAAACGGCCAGTTCGGATGATGAAAGTGCCTAGTTCTTGAAGTACATGTATGATCTCCCTAAAAATTTAATAAAAATTAACACAAGGCTATTCTATGGATAACAACTTCTTTATTGTGACGTTTCGCTGGAGATACTTCCAACTTTTTCATTATCTCCAAACGAATCGTCAGCTCCACAGCAATAAAGAAGTTGTTATCCATAGAATAGCCTTGTGTTATAAGCTTATACACCGACTTCTAAATGCCTATCGAAGAAACTAATCAAAATTGCCTTTTTTGTGTGCTATTTTTCCCCCACTCCTTTTCTCAAAGCACAAAGGATGTTAAACAATTAGGTTCTTTTCATAGACTATACTATGGACAGTTTGCTTCTGGCGTTTGTTGATAGTATACAATATCTTGCACATTACAAGCGAGTGTTGGATTGGTATTTCCCAATCCATTATAAAGATTTACCCTAGTCATTTAATGGCTGACGGGACAGCAGAAGTTGAACTCTGATGTAGGACAAGACGAGATGAGATAATTAGTTAATTGCTCTGCCTCTATAAATTTCTCAATGAACGTACACCTGCTATACATGTATTTTAGTGACAAAAGATAAGAGTTTCCATAGAAAATTGAATGTCAGAACTCGATTTTCAATTACATTTGTATCATGCATATTGTAGATTTAATTATGTAAATTAAGTTTGGTAGACTTTTAGATTGATTTCAGACATATTTAAAACTTCAACATACAATTCCTTTCTCTCTGTAAGGCCCCATAAAAAAATGCCTTGTTTCCCATCACCGCCCGCCCCGATTTTTCCGCCCGCCCCGATTTATTTTTTATTTTTTTCTCACCTGCCTTGTTGGTGTTTCTTTTGGTATGAAAATGTGGCTGAACTGACTTTGGTTTACACCAGCTACTGTTGTGGCGCGCTACGAATGCTTGTTGTGGCAGAGGAGCTTGAGCGATGTCAAGATTTCATACGCGACAGTCTTACCTTGTGTCATTACCCGGGCCTTGCCAGCAACTTGATGTTTCTTCTGTGTGCCACTGGATTGATTATTAGATACTGTCCTGGATCGAGACTTCTTACTGTTTTGTGTGTGGAGATACTGAAGATCTAGTCGTCCTTTCCAAGACTGATAATAATTCTGTTATTTTTTTATCTGTAATTGGACCTTATTGAAGGTCTTTCAATGACAAGTATCTTTGCTGTAATCAAGGCGACATGTCCGTGATATTGTCGCGCTGTTTGCAATTTTATGGTTGTAATCTCATTTTCGTTCTGTTTGTGTATAAAGTTCTAGTCGTATATAAATGTATAGTAGTAACACAGGAACACAACATCTGCAGCATTGTCACTGTATAAATGTATAGTTGATATTTATTTTCCATTGAAGAACTTACGTTGTTCTATTCCCAGTGATATATAGTTTCATGCCTAGTGGACTTTGTGGTATGACTATCCAAGGTAATATTCATGATCTTCAATTCATGATCGTCATGTTCTCCATTTCGTGAGAATAGCTCAACTTATTGTTTCCTGCTGGAATAAATCACCCACAGTTTTTTCCCTTTCAAATCACAATGATTCAGATTTTATCAATAGCATCTTTCGAGTTTTGTCTACCTGCATAGAAATGGAATCAGAATGAGATGACCTCACATATAGCAGTATGCAGGAGGTGAGAATGGAAATACAAACGCCATGGGATTTTTGCCGATTTATCCAATGTATTTATTCAATCTTTAGCAAGACCGTGTACAAAATGAAACTTTAAAATGAATTGTATACCATTTTAGGACCAAATTAGACTATCACTTGACTATCTTAATGTCATGTTTCTTGAATGAACTGAACCATTCCTATGCCCTTCCGAAAATAAAAAAGGACCGCCCGTCCGACTTTTTGAAAAGTCAGTGATGGGAAACAAGGCATTTTTTTATGGGGCCTAAATGTAGACTTTTATAGTAGGTACCTTATAGTAGGGACATATTCAGATTTGGGTTGTTGACTTGGCAAATAATGTGTAATAAACTAATATAAGAAAAAGAGCTGGTTTCAACAAAGCCTAAGAATTATAAGAAAACTGTTGGAAGGGGTGAGGAAAAATATGCTTGAGTGTGAGGAAAAAATCCTTGGATGTATTACAAAGAATTGAAAATAGATTTTATCTCTACTCTCCAACCCCATTTGCTGGTCAGGCCTCTGTTAATTAATCTTTAGCTTCTCATGACCCGCCCGCATGTTTTTTGTCGTAACAATAATTCGCATTGTTTTAATTATTTGGCATTTTTTGCTGCAAAAAAAAAAAAAATGTGCAGAAAAAGGCAGCGGTCGAAAGAACGCATGCCTACCTGCCGCCAGCAAGTGAATTTTTCCGGCGACAGGTTGCAAAAAAATCTGCCTGTCGCATGCGGCAGCCGCAAGTAGGATTTCATCCAACAAAAACGATGAAATACCATCAATTTTTGTAAATACCTTTTTGAAGACTATATCTATCTGAAGGAATGGACAATCCACGAAATAATCCATTGAAAATTTATTTCAAGCCGATCTTTGGCCACTGTTGTTGGTGTTCTCTGTCAACATTTCCCGCGACAAGTTACTTCCGGTTGCGCGTGAAGTCCTGCGCGTTAGTCCGGTGCATGCAAAAGTTGGACCTGTTACGAAACGGAATTGGGACTGTTTTTTTTCAGTTCGTTTCGATGGTAAATAATATTGTTGGCTTCTTTGGACTTCTGTTCACAAGCTGACGTTTTTCTATGAATTCCAACGGGACTCTGGTGGTTGATTCTAATTTATTGGAAGCAGCAATTTTACAAGGGGAGACTATTGATAAATATAGCTAAATTTTGTTGGGATACTGGTGAACTCCCCTCAAATTTTCCTTCTTTAAAAAGGGTGTTTACTTGGATATAAATTCTATGATATAATGTCACAGGTGCCATTTAAATTTCACATGATTTAGTCAACAACAAAGCTTTTTGCATTTCTAATTGCAGAAATTAGGGAAATAGTTGTCTTTGACATATCAAAGTTGACATAAACTTTCCATTGGTGCTCGAAGTTTACCACATACATAACTTCTTTTTTATTGCAATGTCTTAATGCAGCCAAATAATTAATAATTAATAATTACAGCATTCAGCATCATCATAATTTCCTCCCAAGGTCATGAGAAGCTAAAGATTAATTAACAGAGGCCTAAATATATCTTAGTCTAGGCTGCAGGAGTGGATGGTCAGTATGGAGAATTTAAGGATTCAAGTGAGCTTGAAGTCAGGCCATTATATTCTGCTTTACCTGTCAGGCCTCATATTGAGGCCTGTATGTTGACTTTCTGGTAATAAAACCTGTAATGGTTGACTTATTGCATAATGCAATTTACATAAGTGGACTAGTACACCCCTTGTGTCAACAAAGTAAACACTTCATTTCCAGAATTAGTGTCATTTCTCTCTCCATTACTGATATAATAATTTGATCCTGTTCCCAAGTCCATTTCTTTATCTCCAGTGGCTGTGAAGGCTTGGGCTTCCAGATGTCTGGGGATGCATTCTGGCCAGTTTTCAATGAATAAAATCCCAAATTATCACTCGGTTAATGCTGTTGAACATACTGTTGCATTTTGACAGCATAATTACAAATGCTGATAATTATTTCTTGAACTGAAAAAGTAGAAAGATTTTTGAAGTGAAACTAATACGTACCTGCTATATGGCACAACCCACCTGGGAAATTTTTACATGTATATCTAATTGAGGTAATCCATTGGAACCACTGATGATTTTCCAATAATAGAGAAGAAAAGCAACTCCAAGTAGGGATGACAATATCATTCTGTATATTTCATTGTTAGTTATAGTATCTTCAGCAGTGAGCAAAGTTACAAACAGCTCCATACGCACAGTATATACAAGGCATAATGTGATCTTAGCCAATACACACTTGTGAATAGGTGAGCCAGTAAATTATGTCTTGCTGTCATTTTCAGAAATTTGTTAAATGTTAAGCGATGACCTGACAGCGATCTACAAATGGTGTGATTCAGGTAATACAATACACACTCTAATTGATGAAAACAATACATAATCTTCTTATCTGGCAAGAACTAAGTAAACTGCACAAATGAATAAAGTATGGTGATATAATGGGTATGTACCTATATTGAATATTTCTACATGTCATGAAGTTTGGATCATAAGGACTGTCATTTTAAGATAAAAAAGGTATAATTTTCTTGGCAATCCACATCAGAATTGATGGAATCCTACAAATGTAACTCACATGTTTCATAATTGTATATTCCCATGCGAGTTACAACAATTGTGGAGTGTGTATTGTAACACCTGAATCACACTATTTGTAGATCGCTGACAGGTCATCGCTTAACATTTAATAATTTCTGAAAATGACGGCATTTTAATATCCGTCCAACTTGACTGATATAATTTACTGGCTCACTATTCATAAATGTGTATTGGCTAGGTCACATTATGCCTTGTATATATACTGTGCATATGAAGCTGTTTGTAACTTTGTTCAATGCTTAAGATGCTGGAACTAATCGCGAAATATATTAGGAAATTATTAAAAATATTTGTTTTTGTGTCAGTAGATATATTAGGTGGACAAAATGTAGTTCAAGGTCAAAGGTTGAGGTCACTGTGACCCCAAAATCGTGAAATTGTTAAAAATCATGATTTTTTGTGTCCATTGAGAAATTGAGGGGAGACGGTTTGTCATGTACCAAAATTTAGGTCAAGGTCACTGTGACCCCAAAATCAGGAAATCATTAAAAATCAGGATTTTTTGTGTGCATTGATAGATTGAGGGAAGACGATGTGTTGTGTACCAAAATTGAGGTCAAGGTCAAAGGTCAAGGTCACTGTTACCCCAAAATCAAGAAATCATTAAAAGTCACATTTTCATATGCCTGTCGAAGACGAGGTCATGTAATGCGATGACATTTGTTGTCCATGCGATAGCTCTAATTTCAAGGTATGGATTGGTTCCCCATACATTTACTAATTTAACGGGGAGAGGAGTCCTTTATGAACTTCACACCTGTTTATTAACTCAAGAACAAAGGTTTACTTCATCACTTCCTTCTTCCTTCATGAAAAATTCTCTCGTCTGAAAGGAATCCATTTGCAGGAAAACTACTATTTTCTTGTGTTTGATTATTGTCGATTTCAGTGTGGGATATGTGAGCTCTCGGCTCTTGCTTCAAGGTCAACTAGTTACCAAGAGTTAAGCTCAATATAAGATGTCATATATGTTACATTCTCGTAAGCAAAAAATTGTAGACCTTTCTCTGGATTGCTAGATCAATTGGAATCAAGGCTATTAAACAACCTTGAAATTTGAATCAATGTAATTCCAGATATACGGGCGTATATTGAAGCCACTTGGTGGGCCTATTAAGCGCAAAATAAAGTTGGTGTTGCCTCACACTGGGTTTCACCCATTGGTGAAGAAACCCCCTCTCAGAGGTAATTCTACCACTGTGATGATTCCTGATTGCTCATCCTGATTACTCGTCCTCCATGTGCCCCACACACTGTCCTGTCCTAAAAAAAATTGCCACCCCTAATAGGGAGTGTGCCCAAATTGGAGAGGTCTAAAACCCTGTGAGTACCAAATTATGTGTTACAAAATTATCTGGGGAAATGCTCTTCGCCCGTTTTTACCCCTCGGCCAAATTTGGCCTAGGGGTATTGTCGTCATCATGTACAGCTGTCCGTACGTACGTCCGTACATCCGTACGTCCGTCCGTCCGTTACTGCGATATCTACAGAACCGTTTCATGCATGGCAACCAAACTTGGTACATCTATTTATCTTCACGTAAATCAGAAGCCTATCGAAAATGAGTCATCTCGGACAATATTTTGCAGAGTTATGCCCCTTTTTACAAATAAAAATCCATTTATGATTTGTTATTGTGATAATTTCAGAACTGTTCCATATACAACATCCTAACGTGATACATTTGTTTCTCTTGACCTGAACTAGATGCCTATCGAAAATGCGTCGTGTCAGAAAGTATTTTGCAGAGTTATGCCCCTTGTCTAATAAAATCCGTTACCGCGATATCTACAGAACCATTTCATGCATGGCAGCCAAACTTGTTACATCTATTTATCTTCACGTAAATCAGAAGCCTATCGAAAATGAGTCATCTCGGACAATATTTTGCAGAGTTATGCCCCTTTTTACAAATAAAAATCCATATATGATTTGTTGTTGTGATAATTTCAGAACCGTTCCATATACAACATCCTAACGTGATACAGTTGTTTCTCTTGACCTGAACTAGATGCCTATCGAAAATGAGTCGTGTCAGAAAGTATTTTGCAGAGTTATGCCCCTTGTCTAACAAAATCCACTCTATTATCATGTTAGTATACTATCACATTTATTTATCGATTGGATGACTGATTTATTCATTTATTCTCTTAGACAATGCAAAGAATGCTTGCAAATCTGTTTTGAAAATGACATACATGTGCCATTTAGTATACATGTACTGTATTTATCTAGCCATGTGTACTGTTGTTTTGGTGAGACATCGATACAGCTCTTTCAATTTATTCAAGAAACAAATTAATTTAAGGGGAGGAAAACTTTTTTTTTTTCAAAGAAAGTACATTTACAATACCATGGGTAAATATTTCTTCCCACAAGCCAATCAATTGGTAGAGACACCCTTATTTATAATAGCTGGGGTTCAGAGCCGAGGGGTTTGGATAGCGCAGCTTCATGTTCAAACGAGCTTTCATTCAGTTTGTATACTCCAAGAAAAATGTGATTCTGCAGGATTTGGATTGAAAAAAGAAAACAAATATGCTTTATTACCATAGTGCACAAATGAGTTTTAAATAATCATATATCCTTTAAGGTGGGTGTTTGGGTTGATGCGGATTGGTTGGGGAGGGGGGGATCGAGTGTTTTGAGATACAGTATTTATGGAGAGACTATGTTTACAAACAGCATGGAGGCTCTGTTGAAACGCCTTGAAAATGAGATGTTTTTGAACCATTAAGATATGTGGTAATGGCTCACAGCTCAATACAGGTCACCAAAGACTTCAATCGGACTTGACATGTCACAGATCTGTTTTATGTTTCAGTCCAAAAACAATTGTCTTTGACTGTCATCACAAATTGAATGTTTTTATCATGCAGGTGGACAGTATTGTGATAACGCAGGTCTTTCCGAAACATCGGGTTTATGCAGTGCTGGCTATTACTGCAGTGGTGGTGCCACGTCTGCAGTACCCTCTGGTGTGGGTGGCAGTCACTGTACCACAGGCTACTTCTGCCCTGAAGGTTCCAGCCATCCAGTTCCCTGCACACCAGGTCATTACTGTGGTACCGACATGCTGAATGCGACGTCAGGCTTGTGTAGCCCTGGCTACTACTGCTCAGGCTTGGCAACGGTCTCCAACCCAACTGATGGAAATACAACAGGTCTGTCTCGAGTTCTTTTTGTATTATATTGTTGGTTCTAAATTCTTGATTGGGATCACATCTGTTACAGGGTTCGTAAATGTCTTGGAATACCTGAAAAGTCTTCGAACAGGACTGGCTCTCAAAAAAGTCTTTTGACTTGTTCATTATAACACTCCAAATCTGCAGGCGACTTACCCTCAGTATTGTTACATGCCGTAACATTGCTTTTTTTCAATGAAAGTTTGCATAGTCTATTGTTAACAGAGAACAAAACAGGTTGTCTATTGTTATGCAAATTAGATAGATGACAGGTTTCTTTTAATACCATCCATTGCGGATATATACGTCCATGGTTGCCTGTGGCGGAAGTATCTTTGTTCGATATCTTCTTCAATTTATTGTACAAAAATGACCGTTTTTACCTCCATTTTAGAGGGGTGGTTCTCTCTAATCTGTTGAAAAATCATTTTAAGATTTTGGTGACCTGATATTAAGGTCATTGTCACTTGATTGGTTGTTTAGCATGACCAACCCTCTTCTGTATTTTGAGGGCAAATAATTAAAATAGATGAGTGATTTTCATTTTGATGAGTAAAACTGACTCATTTTCTTCATATTTGTATACAATTGATTTGTAATTTAATAATTAATAATAAATAATTATAGCATCTAGCATGTGCATTTGAATAATCAAGATCATGATAAACAACCAATTAAGTGAAAATGGCCTAACATGATGAAGGAAACAGTCCTTCGCAACGAGTAAAGTCTCAGAAAGTCCTGGGTTTTGATTGAGGCTTAATTACGGTAATCCCTCTAATTCAATCACAGGAAGTGAAATTTCCACTATAAAGTCAGGATATCAATAAATGATTAATGCAAGACAAAAGTATATTTGTATTAGAATGTGATACAGCAGAAATATATAGGAGATATTGAAAAGGATCTGAATGTTCTTTGCAGGAGACATTTGCCCGATGGGTGCATATTGCTCAGAGGGTAGCTATGCCCCAATTTTGTGTGAAGCGGGGTACTACCTCAACAGCACTGGTAACGATGCCGCCAGCGATTGTACAGAATGTCTGCCAGGGTCATATTGTGCTGGTGGAGGAAACAGCCTCCCTAGTGGGTTATGTGATGGTGGGTGGTACTGCCCTGGGGGTCAAGACTCGCCAACTCCCACAGGCTATAACTGCACCCAGGGGCATTACTGCCCACAGGGGAGCTCTGCCCCTCTGAGGTGCCCCTCCGGGTCCTACCAAGATGATCTCGGACAAATAACCTGTAAGAACTGCCCATACGGTTATTATTGTGACAATGTTAAGGAGCCTGTCATCCTGTACAATAACTCGGCCTGCCCCACTGGATTTTATTGCCCCATCAATACAACCAAGGCTAACGAGTTACCCTGTCCACCGGGTACCTTCAACAACATCACGCATCGCTCACATCTATCAGATTGTCTCCCTTGCCTCGCCGGACAATATTGCAATCGCGAGGGCTTGGAATGGCCAGTTGGAGATTGTCAAGCTGGTTACTACTGTACATACGGATCCAATAGCTCCACGCCAACTTTGGGTGAAAATGCTGACATCTGTCCCCTTGGGTTTTATTGCCCCGAGGGCTCCGTTGTTCCCCAGGCCTGCCCACCAGGGACGTATAACCCAACATCAGGTCGGCAGTCCGTGGCTGAGTGTACTAACTGTACTGGAGGTTCCTACTGCCCTGACTACAACATGACCACTGCTGGACCTCTGTGTTACGCCGGTAAGCTTAAATACATGTATGATAGCAGTCTCTTATGTCTGTAAAATCGGTGTGAACTGATCTCTTTTCTGGATTCTGTTTCGCATGGGTGATTCGAGGTTGAGCAGTCTTTAGAATCACCATTGCATTGGCAGTTTTGAGGAGAGCGATGAAATGCTCTCCTGAAGAATAAATAATAGCGGAATGATGGAGAGTGAGTACTCTCCTTAAAACTGACACACTGTGATAGCTATTTAAGATCACACTCTGTAAAACATTTTTTCACCAGCATAAACTTTTGTGAGTTCAAATAATTTGTTTATTGTACCAAATATACCCCTTGGCAGCATATATAACATGTAACACAAACGGTGCAAACAAACAAAATAAATTGGGGATGTTCTCCTTGGTAATTAGTATACTCTTTAGTTATCTGTGTTTACAACTGAACTGATCATATTGTCAGTTGTGCATTTTCAAAACGTAAATACAAGCACTTAAAAATAATTGAATATATTAGATATAATTAAAATATTACACAACTCATTGTGCAATTAATGATTCAATATCTCTAAGAAGATTGCTTACAAAGTTATAATGTTTTACCATACTGTGAAGCAGTATGCAGGAGCTGATTCCTGCTGTACTAGACTTGATCCAGTATCCAACCTTTGTTCACACTAGCTTATATTCATGTTTACTGTACCGTAGGTTACTACTGTCCCAGTGCTGCTGATGTGCCAACATTTATCCAGTGTCCCCCAGGATCTTACTGTGAAGTGGGTAGTGTCGTCCCGGAGCCCTGCCCCAGAGGCACATTCTCCAACACATCTGGTCTAAGCATGATTTCACAGTGCATCAACTGTACTGGTGGCTATTATTGCCCTGACACTGGTAAGTACATGGGTTCATGAATGTGTTGTCAGAGTTCAGAACAACTATATCTTAGCTTAATTTGATCAACTTCTAAATATTTGAATATAATCGCTGACCTCCTGAAATCCACTGACATCCAGAAGACTTTCTTGGTTCCTGCAGACTGAAACATGAAAAATTACTGTGTATTACCATGATTACTATGTATCCATAGTTGAATATGCAGCATGCCCCAGATCAAGTGATATTTGAGACCCCTTTCCTGGAGAGTCAATATTTGCATAATTTAGGCACACTGCATCAACACTGTATATTTTCATTACAGCTAAACTTTTGTCGTAACTGCCTGACATTGCAAGCAGACTTTGACACTACCCTCACTTCAAAGTGATGGCACATTTAGCATGATTGCATCACCCTACTCCCTCCTCCACATAAGGCTTTCCACATCCCTCCCCCCCCCCCCCACACACAAACATGCACACCTTTCTCACCCCATCCCCATCATTCACACCTTTCTTCCCCCCTTCCCCACACATTTGCACACCTTTCTCACCTCATCCCTGTCACACATACACACCTTTCTCACCCGATCCCCCAACATACATGTACATCTTTCTCACCTCATTCCCATCACACATGCACACCTTTCTCACTCCCATCCCCCCACACACATGCACACCATTCTCACCCCACCCCCCCACACACATGCACACCATTCTCACCCCATCCCCCCACACACATGCACACCTTTCTCACCTCATTCCCATCACATATGCACACCTTTCTCACTCCCATCCCCCCACACACATGCACACCATTCTCACCCCATCCCCCACACACATGCACACCATTCTCCACCCCCATCCCCCCACACACATGCACACCTTTCTCACCTCATTCCCATCACAGATGCACACCTTTCTCACCCCATCCCCATCATTCACACCTTTCTTCCCCCCTCCCCCACACATTTGCACACCTTTCTCAACTCATCCCTGTCACACATACTCACTCACTCACCCCATCCCCCAACATACATGTACACCTTTCTCACCTCATTCCCATCACACATGCACACCTTTCTCCCTCCCATCCCCCCACACACATGCACACCATTCTTACCCCATTCCGCCCCACAAACATGCACATCGTTTTCATCCCCATTCCCCAACATGTACATCTTTCTCACGTTATCCCCCTCACACATGCATACCTTTCTCTCCCCCATCCCCCAACACCAGTGCCCTCTATCTCATTGTGTTACAATATTCAGCAATGGGAGTATTGTCACTCATTGGGATAGAGGCCACTGGTGTTACAGTGGTTACAAGAATTACTCCCCGGACCTTTGCTATCAGCTGGAGAACCTGCAGGCTCATTTAATAGTATAGCAGAGTCAGCTGATGTGATTGTATTCCAGGTATGCTGGAGCCATTGTTACAGTGCTGGGGAGGATACTATTGTCCAGAGGGGCTGTCTGAGCCTAACCCTGCTGATCTTCTCTGTCCTAGGGGACTCCATTGTCCCAATGGCAGTGAAATATACAAGGTGAAATATTGACTATCCTACTGATTTCTATATAAAAGATCTACACATAAACTTTAGGGGGCTCTGATAACTAAAACTGAGAGATTAATTGTGGGATGAAGAGTTACAATTACTAGTAAACTGTTTTGATTTTAATCTGAGCTATAATATGCCAGATGGATTTAATGTTTAGGACACTGTCACTTGATTGGTTGTTTAGCATGACCAGCCCTCATCTATGTTGTGAGGGCATATAATTAAAATAGTTGAGAGATTTACATTTTCATGTTTTGTATACAATTTGTTTGCAATTTAATAATTAATAATAAATAATTATAACATCTAGCATGTGTATTTAAAACATAAAGGTCATGCTAATCAACCAATTAAGTGACGATGGCCTTAATCCTATGTAAAGTTGTACTCACTATATGCATGTGTTTCATGATGTTTAGGGAATACATGTATGTAATAGTTTAGCATATAACTGGTTCATTCTTCGAGATATACTGGATATACATCAACATTTGGGCCACTGTTATTTAATTGTTTGTTTCTCGTGACCTTGCTTGTAAAAAACGTATACTGAGTGTGATAATTATTAATTATTAACTCGCAAACTTGTATACAAATATTAAAAAATGAGCAAGTTTTACTCGTGAAAATGTAAATCCCTCATGGATTTTAATTATTTGCCCTCAAAATATAGATGCGTGCTGGTTACGGGAAATGAAACATTAATTATCAGCGACCGTAGCCAAGGTTTTTAGAAACTATTTTATACAAATAGTACTTTGTTACAGGTGAAACGCCTTACCAAATGATTAATTACTTTAAAGGTATGGAAGAATGTTTAAAGGAACATTGTCGTTACAAAATAAGAATGACTAGCTTCATGTCTGTCTTAATTAATAAATATTTGTAAATGAATTTTGTTTGTTTCAAGGAATGCCCATCAGGATATTATGCCAATGAGACTGGGGCCTCCAGTTGTGATCCCTGTCCTATAGGGTATTACTGTTTACCTGTACAGCCAGCTAACGCCAGTCTGAATGCCCAGCCTTGTCCTTCTGGATACTTCTGTCCACAAGGTATAGTTAATGTCATTGCCCTATAGGGTATTATTGTTTATTAATTCAGCTATCCAATGTGAGTTTGAATGTCCAGCCCTACAAGGTGTGCCTATTGTGATGATCTGGTGTTGATTTACTGTCCCATCTCTCTCTCCTCAGATAAATGACTTAAGAAATTTTTGATAATTAATAATTAAATTTGAGTGCATCTACCACTGCTAATAACCTGTTTTATCCCCCCTCTGACTTTACGTTTATATGATAACCGGCTGAATGTACAATTTTAGGCACGGCATTAGACTGGCAGTCATGCCCAGCAGGTACCTACAGTAATCAGGAGGGTCTGTTTGATGTCAGTCAGTGTCTGGCCTGTGATGGAGGGTTTTACTGCGAGGGAGAACACAATACCCAGACTTCTGGTACCTGCGCAGCAGGTAGGTGCTTAGACATTAGGCAGGATGTACAACTTTAATTATAAAGAGATATAATCAGGCATATTTGAAACTCAGCATAAACTTTTGACCAGCTTGCTGATAACTTTTTCTTAAACTTTGCACTTTTCCCTGATAATAAAAATATACCATGCTTTTGACCAAAAAACCATGGTTTTAACATGCTAACCAACCATGGTAAAACCATGTTATTTGGCCAGTACGATGGTGCTTTTTCATTAGAAAGGCTTCACTTGTTATCTTTGACGGTTGACAGAGAACAGTTTACCCATTTGTTCTGGAAAATGCATTGTCATTTTGGCTGCCATTCAATATATTCTAAAAGCAGTTATTTCCTACTTCCGCTGCTTTAAAACGTGTCCACAAGAATAATACCTGTGCTGGAAAAGCAAAAGAACAAATTTCTCATCTGGATTGCCTCCCTTGATGTTGTTAGAAGCCTAGTTGTCTCCCTTGATGTGATTTACCATCCAGGTTACCTCCCTTTGATTCAGATTTCTCTCTTTTCTTTATTCAGGCTTTTACTGCACATCAGGAGTGGATCGCCCAAGACCTGGAGCTGACAATGATACATCTATCAACTGTAGCTGTCCAGATCAAGCCTATTTCACCGGGGTG
The DNA here is from genome assembly GCA_036873755.1 of Hanleya hanleyi. NCBI lineage: Eukaryota > Metazoa > Mollusca > Polyplacophora > Lepidopleurida > Hanleyidae > Hanleya > Hanleya hanleyi. Next base: position 38,999 of record JAVTVY010015821.1, on the reverse strand, counting down.
GGAGGTGTTTGCCCACTGGGCCACTATTGCCCCGGGGAAACTACAGTGCCTCTGATGTGTGAGGCGGGGACCTATGCTGATAGAGAGGGCCAGGCTCTGTGTACAATCTGCCCTCCTGGGTATTACTGTCTGGCTAATTCTTCTGAGTTTTTGTCCATGCCCTGTCCAACAGGTAAAAATACTAAACAATATGGTTTCTCTTTCGGTCAATCACTTACAGCTCAGCTTGTAATTTCATTAACTGAATGACTTACATCTTATAGACAAAACCAGATTTACAACCAATCTCAATATACAGCCCTTTCCAGAAAGTGTATGATCTCCCCCTGAATAACTGCAGCTCTTTAAGGTTAGAGGTATGTAACACCGCTTCCAGGAGGTAGTCGCCTCGGTTTCACTTTACCAAAGGCACCCGCAATTATTTTGAATAATATAAAAATTGATAATCTATTCCAGATTATCTGTTTGAAAAACTATTCTGTTTCCACTTTCTTCATGAACCAATAGATCTTGTATACATGTACGTTATAAAGATAATTGCCTTGAAAAATAGAATATGTAATTACTCAGACTAATTGTGAGGGCCTTTGGTACTTACCGGAAGTTCTCTGGACCAATACGCCCCTAGTGGAACAAGGGAGATAAAACCCTTTCTGAATTGGAGTATAGAGTGTGCTTCCATTGTGGTTTCAACGTTTTTTAGCGACATTATTGTACTGTGAATTGTTTTCATTTGTTCATTTTAGAAGTCCATTTAAGGTGGTTTAGCTAATTTAATATAATGATGCTGATTCCCTTTTGTACACTATGTTAGCAAAGTTATGTTGTGCATATTGTGACAATATTATTCTCAGGATCTCGGATATTAATTATACTGAGACAATGAAATGTTTAGCGATTTCAAGTTATTTCTTTTACTAACACACATTCCTCAATGACATATTAGGTCAGCGATGGTATGTGATTATGAAGGTAGTATAGTATTAGTTCGGCATAGTATGGTGTTTTATTACCTTACTGTATTTGTACTTCCCAGGTTACTATTGTCCCAATGGTACGGAGTACTTCAGCCAGTACCGATGTCCTCCTGGATCATACAATCCCACAGAGAGGGGAGTTGACCTCCAGGACTGCCTGCAGTGTCCCGGGGGTCAGTACTGTGAAGGTTATGCCAACTTCGCCCCCACCGCTAACTGTAGTGCTGGGTGGTACTGTTCTGGAGGGGCGGATAGTCCTAACACCACCACCAATGGAGGACAATGTCAGCCTGGTTATTACTGTCCACAAGGTATGAGATATTGAATTTATAAAATTGAAATCTGGAAAGAAATTAATGCTCTTCATGCTTCTGAAATGAAATCTTGATACACATGTAGACTGAACAGTCAAATTGCAACTTCATAAAACTAATCCTATGTTGAAGCAGAAAAATTCCTAGTTTAAGTCATGACTTATTCATATTCTCTTTGGAATATTGCTGAATGCGACGTTAAACCTTAATTCTCTCTCTCTCACCATATTCTCTTTGAAAGTCAAAAATTTCCTGCAATGTTTTCACTCTTTAAAGCCTGATTTATATATGATGATACCTGTGTAAACTGACCATGCTTGGGACCTGATTATAGTGTTGGTTTATGAAAGGGTTCTGGTTGATCAAGGTTTAAAATATCTTAAATTTAAGTATTGGGACCCAAGATAATGTCAGTATTTAGATGTTGATCGGTTTACCCAGGTGTCGGTATACACAGGTTTCACTGTATAATTTATAATATGTTTGTGTCATGAGCTCTCCATTAATCCCAAAGGTTCTGCTGAACCACAGCCTTGCCCAGGTGGCCAGTACTGCCAATTCTTCGGTCTAGCAGAGCCTAATGCCAACTGCTCTGCTGGATACTACTGCTCTGCTCTGTCCAGTTCACCAACGCCAACAGATGGCAGCACTGGTGATCGCTGCCCTGCTGGTTATTACTGTTTGGAGGGTTCTGCATGGCCTGTCCCATGTGACCCCGGAACGTACAGTCCCAGTGACGGAAACACAGACATCAGTGACTGTTTGCCTTGCTCATATGGGGAGTTTTGTGGCGACTACAATCTTACAGCTACTTCAGGTAATCTGCCCTCTTAATAGTACAGTCCATGTACCTTGTTAGTCAAGGAAGTTGATATTCAGGCATTCTTTAAAGATCGTGGTGTCCCGAGATAATTTATACTACGATAATCCATCAAATAATTCAATCACCTGAAGTGAAATTTCCAACCAGAATCTCTGGGTGTTCAAATCAATTGGAACGTGGAAGTTGACAAAATGGTTCAAAATCATGCATATAATCCAGTATTTCTTCATTATTTCCATGTTTTAGAGGGTAATCAAATTTTTTAGAACCCAAAATTGGGCGTGATTGAATTCTGATAGGAGGATTGAATTATTAGAGGGATTACTGCAATTGAAGGATTAAACTTCGTGAAACTGTCAAAGAATAAAACAGAAAACAGTTTACTGTGCTTTCCTGCTCATTCCTGTTTCACTTTCAGGTTAATTTTCTATGGAAGTACAGTTTTACTGTGCTTTCCTGCTCATTCCTGTTTTACTTTCAGGTTAATTTTCTATGGAAGTACAGTTTCAGAGTCGATACTTCTAAATCTGGAGCCTGTAAAATTTCAGGTTGTTGCTGACACAGTTTTCTTTTGAAAATGCTTTTGTAAAATTCTTGAGAAGTGAGACCCTTAGGTTATATTGCATTCCAAATATGCCCATGTTTCTCAGCTATTTTGTATGGTGAAAGTGCCAAATCGAACACATGTCCCACAAAATTCTCCAGTCTCCATCTATTTTCTCTTCGTTAAATATACTTCCAGGCAACTGCAGTGCTGGGTACTACTGTCCACAAGGGGAGAGAACTTCTGAACCATATCCTTGCCTGGCTGGTCATTACTGTCCTGAACATACGTACGAGTCCATTCTGTGTCCGAGTGGATTTTACCAGGATCAGAGTGGTCAAGCATCATGTGACCTGTGTCCAGATGGATACTATTGTGACAACAGTTATGGTGTAGTGGTCATTAACAACACGATCAAATGTCCACAAGGCTACTACTGTCCACCAGGTGATTGCAGAAAATAATACTTGATTCACGTTTTATTTCACGCTTATATTCCCTGTTAGTCATATTGTATGTCTCAGTAAGAGTAGGGATACTTAACACAGTGGAGGAGTCAAAAACATATCTATAATTGTCAAAAACTTGTTGCGAGAGTGATTATAATATACAATTTCTGCAGAATAACTCTTTCGAAGTAAACCATGGGTAATAAGCGCTCTATATGCAGTTGATCCCCTTAAGAATCAAAACATAAACAGTGTTATCCTAGAAATACTTGGGTACTGATATTAGTTTATTTTCTGAATGACACTAATATAAGTTGCAAATTTTCAAGAATACAGCTTAAATCCGTAGATATGAGTTTGTGGTTGATCGTAAAGCGTCAAATCTTCATGAAATATTCTCATTGACAATCGAAACTTTAACCAAAAAAACTTGCATCTTGCCAATAATTTGTGCGAGAGAAGTGTTCCATTATGCACATTTATCTACACGAGATATTGAGGATCAGTGAAACATTCCAGAATTCACAGTGCATTATGGAATATCTGTTTCTGCCAAGAAGAGGCTGTTTGAGCGGTTACCTTGAAATTTCATATCGATACACTGATTCATCAAATTTGACACGTACAAGATATGAAGAGGTACTATAAATTTCAATTTAATAGACATTAGCTAATTGGAGTAAACCCAAATTGCAATTTCTTTAAAACCTGTATTTTTGTAGGCACCATGCGAAGTGACCAATGGCCTTGTCCACTGGGGACCTATAACAACTTAACCGCCCTGAATCAGAGTAGTGACTGCACACCATGCTCTCCTGGTCAGTTCTGTGGTCAAGTTGGACTGTCCTTGCCGAGTGGACCATGTGAGGCTGGGTATTTCTGTAAGCAATACGCCAGATCATCCACGCCCAATCAGACGACAGATGCTGATGTCTGTCCTCAAGGTATAGTAATTGAAACTTGTAGTTGGGCTATTCGGTACATTCCCCCTAAAAAATTCCGCTTTAAAAATGTTTGCTTAGATTCCCTCAACTATCAGATAATGGGCCGGGTCAAGGTAGTTCTTCGATCTGGTCAAGCAATTCAGTCAAGCATCTTGCTTTTAAATTAAAATACAAATTTCCTTTCTTGGAAAACACCTACTTCAGGAAAGATTTCATTGATCCTCTGCGCTAATAAATTTGACCCAGGCTTGGCAGAGGTGAGTTCTTATAATAGCATCTGACATTATTTATCTCCCTTAATATCTCTTTCTTTGAATCAGTCAAGCAATGAATAGTTTTATGTAATCTGCTGTAATTCTAATGTTGTATTTGTTCACCTTCATGTTTTCACAGGATACTATTGTCTGGAGGGAACTGCTGACCCAGTATCTTGTCCACCAGGGACGTTTGGAGCCAGAGTTGGGCTGAAGAATGAATCAGAATGTTCACTATGTGTGGCTGGATATTACTGTGAGACTCCTGCTCTTACAGCCAGTGAAGGTACTCTATAATGTTTTCTGTCTGGTCTTTTCTTTTTGACAAAGATGACCCAGCTTTATTTTGGTATGCTGTAGCCAGATTTGTGTTCAACTTCCCGAATATGGTGGCATGTTTTGTATAACTATGTAGGCCTATTTTATTTGCCAAAAAGAAAATGGTTTGGGTATCCTAATCATGTTTATTTTTGTCTCTGAAACTTATGAAGTTGATTTCCGTCTGAAATGTCATATAATTTCAAATGGTTTCCCAGAGAGGTGAGAATGAATCAATCCTTCCACTTTTGAGAGATAATTTCACCCTTTAATTAGAATTGACTACCGTACTTATAATTTAACTGCAGGTTTATGTTATGCTGGATACTACTGTGAAGTTGGCTCTAACTCAAGAAGGAAGGCTATCTGTCCCACTGGTCACTATTGTCCTGAGGGTGTGGCCATACCAGACAGGTGTCCACAGGTAGGGGAACCAGTCTGAAATATGGACCTGACATCTTGAAGTAATCTATCTTGGACATACTTGTGATGTAATCTCAACATCAAGGTCTACTACGTATTTATGTCTACAAAGCCAGCTTGAAATTGGTTTCTCTGAATTATTGAGTTTGAGAAAAATTGTTCAGGCCTTGGTGTTATTAAAGTTTGCTTAACTGTTACTAGAAATTCTTGCTGGAATGACGCTGTCATGGATCAGTTAACGTTGATGAGACCTAAACTAAAGATGAAGCAATATGTTTATTGTCTGTGGATGGGAAATTAAGATATTATCTAACAGCAAAAACTGTCAGACCGATGAAAAGCAGAGAATAAATGAAAAATGCTGATTGTAGCTAACAAGTTTCACTGCTTATTGATGGTTGTTAAATATGCAGAACATAGAGTGATGAAAAGCAGAGAATAAATGGCAAGCTCTGATTGTAGCTAGTTTAATTGCTTATTGATGTTGATAAATATACAGAACATATTATACAGATCTGACCTTTCATACACAGGGTATGTTTAATCCATACCATGGTCTGAACAGTTCGTCGCGGTGTACAGAATGTACGTCAGGACGGTACTGTGGTGAGGAAGGATTGAATACAACATCCGGGCCATGTGAGGCAGGATACTACTGTCCTCCCGGGCAGAATTCCTCCCATCCATCGACTTACCCCTGCCCTGAGAGTCACTACTGTCCCCTGGAGTCATCTGACCCCTTACCCTGTGCCAATGGGACATACATGAACCACACCCTGGCTTCACAGTGTTACATTTGTCCACAAGGATGGTGAGTTTGTCTGTTGGAGTTACTCCCCTTTTTCTTGATCACTCTGGCTCTATTCTATTCGCATATAAATATGCTTGACCATGCTGACTGTCAATGTTTTGAAACCTCCAGAACTGCAGCTTTCTTAACATAATGAAGATGTGCAGCTATGAATCACAGTTCTTAATAGTTCAAGGCGAAAAAGGTCATTTTTCATTGGCTCAATGCGAACATCACTAACAAATTTCTGTTTTTGCCATTATATTTTAATGGGTGAACAAAAATATTTGTGGTATCTGTGATATAAAAGATTTTAACATTAAATTGTAGGTATTGTCTCCATGGCGATTTGGTGGATTCTTGCCCAGCCGGCTACTTCTGCCCGGAAGGAACAGGGATAGACTGGCAGCCTTGCCCCTTGGGGACTTATAACAATGACACAGGGCTTGCCCAGGAGTCTCAGTGTAAACCCTGCCCAGGTGGACAGTACTGTGATCGATATGCTTCCATCACCCCGAGGGGGCCATGTGACTCAGGATATTACTGCGAGTACGGAATGGACAGGTCCCAACCCACAGAAGGGAACACAAGTCTGGTCAATGGGACATGTCAACTATCAGGTAAATGTGGCTTGGTGTACAAATGTACAGATACCATGATTACTCGATTATTTTCTTACCTCCAAAATTGATACTTTATTTTGTTTCACCCTTCCACCAAAATGTTTTAATGACCTTTCAATATGCCACCAAAGAAGTCTTTTCTCTTTCTATCCTTCCGACATTGATTAGACTTTCTAAACTTGAATAGCATATACCATGCAAGCACGACTATGTGTTGCAGAGTATTTGCTGCAAACTTGGTTGGTTAATTGAAATTTTGAAAAACAAATCCAGTGTCTTGTCAGTAAAACTGGAAATATGCTCAGCCAATCATGCCTACATACTTCACATATTACAGGTGGTCAGACGGGTGTGGGAGGGGTGTGTCCTGAGAGTCACTACTGCCCTGAGGGAACCACCCTCCCATTATCCTGTGGGGCAGGCAGTTATAGTAACATCACTGGACTGGCCACATGTTACCAGTGTCCAGCTGGCTACTTCTGCTTGGAAGGTATGTACCGAGGTGTATCAATATGCCATTAATTTGTGGATATGGTAATCTCTCTAATAATTCAAACCCTCTAATATTTCAATCCCTCTAATAATTCAGTCACCCCTGATTTGAATTGAATTGAATTGATTTGAACAAAATTGAATTAGTGGTTCTAATAATTTGATCTCCCTCTAATATCAGTGAAATAACAAAAAAATAAACCATTTTGTGCATGATTTTGGACCATTTTGTCAACTTTCTGTTCTAATAAATTTGATCACCCCTGGTTCTTAACTGTTACGCTGTGGCGAGCCGTTCATACGGCTCTCGTCTTTCTATACGAAAAATGCGACGAGCCGCAATAGTGGCTTGCCTTTGCTTCTGTCAATGCGAGTACAGCGAGGTACCATTCTGGAATCGCTTTTTTTCAAATTTACCAAGCATGAAACTCGATAAAAACCATACATATATTGTTAGCTAAGACTGATTTGATTTCTTGGATGTAAACTTGATATTCTGTCTCAGAATAACGAAGTCGGGAGGAAGAAATAAAATTGAAAAATAGAAAAACACCAACGGAGATTTCCATAAAACGTTGTCGAGAAGCCACCCAGAAAATATAAAATACTCACAGAAAACCCCTTCAAAATATTTGATTCTTTGGTATAGTTGAAGTACAGAAGCTCAGTTTATATTTCCAAAGTGTGGGTTTCGATGAAATCCGCTAAACAAACTTTATTTTCAAATTTCTGTCGAGCTTCTGCGTCACGTAATTTCGTCGCACGGAGATAAAATGGCGTCTCCCTCAGATCAGCTTGACCCAGTTGAAGGGCTCTGGCCAATGAGCGCTTCGATGTAGGTCACGTTACCACGCTTGTCCAATCAAGGTTACCGACATAGGATCGGCTGTTAGCGTTACTAGAGAAACGGGAAAACACCCCCTTGCAGTTTTTCGATGTTATCGTCTGTTTGATTGGGCATCGGTCGAAATCACGCCTTCAATCAGAAACTACAAGGAATTCCCTTTCCAATGAGACGTCATACGCCCGAAATGGCGGACGAAAAGTTGGAAAAGACCAGGGAGAAAGGCAGCTGAAAAACCAAGATTTTCCGCTGTAATTCCTCATAATTCGCCATTTTCAGCCGCAATTCTACCAAAATACTGTAGTCTCTTCAAATAAATTTTATTTACGCTGACAACATTGTCGATTTTGCTATAAAAGGCGGTCGAATAGCATTAACTAAACAAGTTGGGATACATTGATATGTTAGGCCAGTCACCAGCAAACGAAATTAAATAATATTTTTGTTCATGAAATCCGGATTTAAAAAAAAAAAGTCAGCATTTCTCCTTGTACATCATACAAAAGAATTTAGCAGCATAACAGTTAATGATGGGAAATTTCTCTTCCTGTGGTCAGATTATTATAGGGATTAATGTAAATAATTATTTGTAGTGTATAGTCCTCCATCAAGCTATACTGTCCATGCAATTAACTTTGTAGAGAGAATGAAAATTATGTCAGTGACCTCTCCGAACCATAGAAATGCTCTTACTCTCTGAGCTAGACAAATCACTGGGTAGTTGTGTGAGCCTATGCAGTATCAATGAATAACAAATGGTGGAAGCTTTTAAGACTAACAGACTTTATTTGTTACTAGCTTTCACATCTAAACTATAGTAACTCATCTCATTAAAGAGACTAGCAAAAGCTGAAAAGCAACGACTTTAAATTAACACAGCTATGTTCAGACAAAATTTATTGCTTGTTATAGTATAAATGGGGTGGAATGTTATGACAATTTCTGGTATTTCTTGTTTCAGGTGCCAACACCTACATCAATACACCATGTCCATCTGGTCATTATTGTCCTGAAGGGACATCTTCAGCAACACTGTTCCCGTGTCCTGCTAGTACATACTACAACCTGACCATGGCTAGAGATGTACAAGATTGCCTCCCCTGCCCGGGTGGTGAATACTGTGAGACTGATGGCCTGACGTTTCCCACAGGCAAATGTTCACCAGGTAAGGGTGTGAATAAAGACAAGTGTGAGTGAGTGAATATGATTTAACGTCGCTTTCAACTATAATTCAGTCATATCACAACGTTGGGTCCAATCGCTTTTCACAACCGGGAACCACATGGGTGCCTCAGTTAGTCGCCTCTTATGACAAGCTGTCTGAGGAGCTGAGGCCTATTCTTACCATGACCTGCGGTGTGCACAACGACATCCCAGGTCAATTTCCGGAAGCCCCATGGGGCAAAAACAAACTGAATATTGCCATTGACAGTGTGAAATAGGGTAGTTCCCCAAGAAACCAGAGTTTCCAAAAACAGATTGACCATAGTCATTGACAACTGACATCTGTGATAAACAATAGCCCTTAGACTTGATGACATTTATCCTTCTATCCCATGATGCATTGTGTATCGATGAGAACTGAATGACAGTTTAATCGAAAGATGGCAGATTTATACTTCAATTATTCTCAAATTGCAACGCAGTGATTTCATTCGGTTCACGATCTATACTGATGGTAAACAAGAGGAAACTCATCAATATGCCTCTGCAGATTACTGTTTCACTTTGTTTGTCCTATATTCTTCTGGCACACTGTGTCCCATTAGCAGCATACTGTGTGCCGTAAGGGGCAGACTGTGTTCCGGTAATTGCACATAATCAAACTTTTGGCGCATTCATCACACACTGTGTGCCGTTAATGGCAAACTCTAGAATCAATGGAACTAGACTGTCGCGACCGGCACACTTGTTTCAGAGGGTTGTGATACACACAATAGATTGCCACAAACTTGCAGCAACTTGTAGTTTTCCATAAGGGCACCTGCTTAGCTGATGTCATCACTGCAGAAAGTGGTCATTTTTGTGTTTCATTTCTCACGTTGTGAATAGGCTGATTATTATAATGGTAAACGTGGAAAATTCAAAAATGATTTACTGGGTTTTAAACTCCAGTGAATCAAGGCACATCATCCATTTTCATTGATTGGTCAATCCAAATTTTATGAAGAAATTCTGTATTTTCATTGGCTGGGGGAGAACATTGGCAGAACATTCAGCCAATCATAGAGATTCTAAACACCAGCCAATCACAGAGATTGTGAACATCAGCCAATCACATAGATTATGAACATTAGCCAATCACAGAGATTCTGACCATTAGCCAATCACAGAGATTTTGAACATTAGCCTATCACAGAGATTCTGAACATTAGCCTATCACAGAGATTCTGAACATTAGCCAATCACAGAGATTCTGAACATTAGCCTATCACAGAGATTCTAAACATTAGCCAATCACAGAGATTCTGATCATTAGCCAATCACAGATTCTGAACATTAGCCAATCAGGGAGATTCCGAACATTAGCCTATCACAGAGATTCTGAACATTAGCCAATCACAGAGATTCTGAACATTAGCCTATCACAGAGATTCTAAACATTAGCCAATCACAGAGATTCTGAACATTAGCCAATCACAGATTCTGAACATTAGCCAATCAGGGAGATTCCGAACATTAGCCTATCACAGAGATTCTGAACATTAGCCAATCACAGAGATTCCGAACATTAGCCTATCACAGAGATTCTGAACATTAGCCTATCACAGAGATTCTGAACATTAGCCAATCACAGAGATTCTGAAAAGGATCATTAATATGCTGGTCTGGGTTGTTAGTGAGTTTGGTTATTTTCTGGTTACTGTTCAATTTCCACCTGCTCGAATTCATGCATCTACACATCTACATGCACATTGAGGTGACCTTTAATGATCAAGCCATTGCCTTTCACCTGAATCTAGTCTTCGGGTTTATCTTACTACATAAGGAGGCAAATCAACGGCGGTATCAAATCAAATCCACATGTTCAACCATTCAGCTTAACAACATAGAAGTGTACACAATATAGTAGGGTTAACCTTTATTTTGCCTGTACTAGGTTTTGCTGAAGACACAGATCTCAATTACCTGAGCCTACACTTGCTATATTCTCCTCTTTTGTCCCTCAGGGTGGTATTGCTCCAGTAACTCCAGTTCCTCAACTCCATCACCACCAGAGGGTGCCAGGTGTCAGCCGGGATACTATTGTCCTGAGGGATCCGAGTCACCGACCCAGTGTGACCCTGGCTTCTACTGTCAAACTGTAGGACTGGATTTACCTACAGGAAACTGCACTGCTGGTAATTAAGTCTTGGGAAAAAAATGGAATTTGGGCATGAATGTTTGTGGTATTTGTTAATAAATCAAAAAGTTCTCAAAAATACACAAGCCTTCTGAGAGAAAAATCCTTTGTCTTGTAGTACCATGACCAGATCAAAGAAATGTTAATTGAGCACCATCATCGTCACCATTGGCCATGTCTCCAATTTTATTCAGTTATCGGACTGACTTCCATTTTCACTTTGACAGGATATTACTGTACCTTACAAGCCTCTGACCCGACACCCACTGACAACAGCACAGGCAGCATCTGCCCTGTGGGGCATTTCTGCCCTGAGGGCAGTAGTGCGCCGTTACCCTGTTCCTCGGGGTACTATTTGGACTCAAGCCAGCAGGATGAGGAAACAGACTGTAAACCCTGTACCGGGGGACAGTACTGCCCCGGGGTCGGGCAGGAGCTGCCCATAGGTAACTGTAGTAATGGTTACTACTGCCCACCTGGTCAAAACTCATCAAGCCCTCATGAATACAGGTAAGTTGATGGGTAACCAAAGAGTACTTAATTGGCATTATCATCATCTATATTTATCATTTTCATGATCATCTTAAAAAAAAAAAAAAATTCATACATATTCATTATTACAAAATTTGAGAAGCTTGTACCCAGCAACTTGTAAATACTGATACCTGGATAAACTGACCAACCTCCAAATACCAGTATTATTAATGGTCCCAATATCTAACTTATTCAGAACCTTGATAAAGCAGAACCCTGTCAAAGCTGACAATATAATCTGATCCCAAGAATGGTCGGTTTACACAGGTTTCACTCTATACCGAAACCTGTTGCTACACAATACATTTAGTACTTCCATGTGGCTGAAATATTAAAGTAACGTGCCAAATTTGGACAGTCACACAGCTATTTCCTACAATTTAGCTCCATCTGTTTATCAATTTATACAGTTTTTGTGGCTGTAAAGTTCTTATTTCTCCCCTCTGCTCAGATGTCCCGTGGGACACTATTGTATGAGTGGTACCAATACTCCAATCCGTTGTGAGAATGGGACGTACCAGGACCAGGAAACTCAGCCAGGATGTAAACCCTGCCCCACGGGCTACGTCTGTGACAACACCATGGATATAGTGGTCCTTGACAACTCTACCACGCTGTGCCCCATGGGATACTACTGTCCACTGGGAACGAGGTTCAGCTGGGAATTCCCCTGTCCTATTGGCTCTTTCAACAATTTGACAGGTATAAGTTGATGTGAAAGAGTGATTTGATAAATTTGGAAGTTACTTTGTGATTGGACTCCCAACCTCTTTTGTGAATGTTTAATTTGGGAAAAAAATTATAGGAATTTTTTAGGAAGTGTGCTGCCAATACATAGTGTTTGCCTGTTCATGGCCGCTCAAACTGACCATATCTTCTTTGACCAGTATCTCATAATTCATCAGTTTGTTGTTGGGCCAGGCCACACAAGTGGAACAAGCATCTCACCTTTTGCCACTCCATGACTGCATTCTTCTTACGATCTGATTGTGACTGTCAATGTGTGACTGTCAATTTGTATGTCAATTTCAAATTTATTTCTTTGTAAGATATATTTTTCAGGCCTTTACATTACTGAAAAGCATAGATTAATTGTTGTACATAGAGAGACTATTGTTCTCCTTCTTTGTTTTTGTCACCCCATAAGATGGACCATTTATAACTATTAGTAGAGATAAAAAATATTCACCTGCCCCTTAAATCTGAATTGTGTACAGGATTGACAGCAGAGAGTGAGTGTACTCCATGTCTGGCCAGTTATTATTGTCCCCTACCAGGAATGATCTCCCCTGTTGATCTCTGTGCGGCCGGCTATTACTGTAAACAGTATGCTAACATCTCCACACCTGATCAAGGTAAGTACCATTGATCTCCATTTCATATTTGATTGTCACCCTGCTAAAGTCAAATAAAGCAAAAATCACTATATATTTTGAAGGTCAAATGCTGGATAGTCCTGTTGTTTTTAACGTTTTCCGATGCCAGTTGATACACTGAAACATGTGAATACTGACACCGGGGTAAACATAATCAACCTCTACATGCTGACAGTATTTTGGGTCCCAATACTTACATTTAAGGCATTTTAACCTTGATAAACCAGAACTCTCTCAAAACCGACACTATATAATCTGGTCCTAACGTAGTCATTTTACACAGCAATATTTTTGCTGCTATAAGTTTACTGATTGTCTTATAATAATGGAAACTTACATCTTCGATATTTAAACTGTTAGAGAACGGTATTTTATACAAAAAGTATACAAAGACTTTTTGTCTTGCTGTGAGTTGTTACACGTACATGTATATTTCTTTCCTGCATACAGGTATTGATGCCAATATCTGTCCAGAAGGTTATTACTGTCCCCTGGGAACAGCTGTGCCCCCGGCTTGTCCTAAGGGTACATACAGTAATAGGACTGGACTGGAGACAGAACAGGACTGCACTAAATGTCTCGAGGGCAGTTACTGTGCAGACATCGCGATGACAGAACCTAGTGGACTTTGTGATGCTGGGTAAGAGGACAGTTGTTTTCAAACATGGAAATTTGTTACTTTGGTAAAATTTATGTATTTTATCCAGAGAACCTTAAGACTGTTTTATCGCCTATCTGTATTATGAGAAATGCTTATTTTCTGGGTGAGGAATAAGGGCTGTTCCAGAAAAAAGTACAAAAAGTGCCTTCTGTCCCCCCCATGTACTTTTTTCTGGAACAGCCCTAAGTACATACATGTATAACATTACAAAGTCTTATCGCCTATCTGAATTATGAGAAATGCTTATTTTCTGGGTGAGGGATAAGTACATGCATGTTTCACATTACAAATTCAAAACCTAAGACTTTTTTTCTGTCTGTTATCCATGCGATATTTGAGCCTTTAAATGACAGGTCTTGCACCAAATCATTAGTAAATGCATTAATTGGCCCATAGGTTTCGGCAGGAAATCTACCCATTACATTAAATAAAATGTGAGTGGCTTATCTTAAGAGATTTCAGTTGTGGCTTGCAGCCATTTCTGAATGATTTAAATAATCCTTCAAATTTCCCATCGTATGTAGATGATTGTTGTTCCACCACCTAGGTTTTACTGTGAACTTGGATCCAATTCCTCTCAAAGTATCATTTGCCCTGTGGGTCAGTACTGTCCTGTGGGGTCGGGTGTCCCTACACCGTGTCCTAGTGGCACATACACGGACGCGGAGGGTAACAGTAATGTGACCCAGTGTACAAACTGTGATGAGGGGAAATACTGTAACGGAACAGGTGAGTGTCCATTCATCACGTTGGAGAGAAATACCTCTTTAAAATGGAGGTAAAAAAGGTCATTTTTGCTTAATAAATTTTATGATTTTCCCACGAAGTAGGCTCATTTGCAAATTGTCCGGTAATGAGTCAGTCCCTCTGAATTCTTTCGTAGGCAAAACAAGGAGAACCGCTGACATTAGAACCTTGCTTTTTGGCATGAACGTGCATTAGGGGACTGTTACCAGCAAGTTCTGAGCTGACCTACTTTTGATGAAAATTTGACCTACTTAGGCGACCTATAATCCTGGAAATTGGCAAAAACATGTCTTAGGTCAAGGTACAATTAAATCATATCAAACCCTACTTCGTAGGTCCTGTGATGTTAATCACACTGTCATGTTTTATTCATAACACTCCAAATTTTTCAGGTGACTTATATACATGTCGTAACAGTAATTTTTAACAGTCTAATTTTTAATAGAGAACAAAACATGTTGTCTTTTAAGTATGTAAATAAGATAGACAACAATTTATCTTTTTAATACCATTCGAGACAGATATAAACATGTATGCCCATGGTCACCTATAGCAGATGTCTTTTAGTTCGATATATTCTTGACTTAATTGGGTGAAAGCGACCTTTTATACCTCCATTTTAGAGCGGTAGTTCCCTCTAACCTGTTTATGTACATTGTTTGTCCGAGTTGAAGGTACGACTTATAGTGTTGGACACACCGGTTCTCATCAGATCACCGAAGTTAAGCAACATTAAGCTCAGTCAGTACTTGGATGGGTTACCGGGTGCTGTACTGGCTGGGCTGATCAGTGTCCAGGGTAATAGGAACTGTGAGCACTCTCGTGTTCTGGCACATGTAGGCATCGTCGTGATATGCCTGAAACAAGGTTGAAAACGATGTTAAACCCTACTACTCATGCACTCACTCCTTGCCCGAGTTGAGGATCCATCAAGTCTAGGGTCTGTCCAGGTTTGAACACGTGGACACCATTTTGTTCATACAATACCAGAGAAATAAAGACAAAAGATCAACAAAGTCTAATCATGATTACAAACAATGCATTTTCTAAGCAGACATATTCCAAATTATGCCACAAATCTCATGTAAAGTGAGCTTGCGTTTTGACAATATTTGCTTGTTTCACCAATGTTTGTTTGTTGTGACTGTGAACATTGGTTGCTCCAGAAATAAACCAGATTCAGCCAAAATAGAATGTTCATGAACATTTGTTCGTATGGTAGCTATTTAGTTTATTTATTGATAAGCATTTCAAACTTGGTGTGCATTACAATGATTTCTCATTTGCCACTGTGTTTTGTACTCTCCATAATCCAGTATTGTGCAGTTTAAAACTTTATTCTCCGGAATTATGTTCTCTTCTGATTCCTTTAAAGATGGGTAAAATTTAACTAGCATATAAAACTTTTCACACAATATCTGATGAACCATGCGTGATGATCTCCCTTTCAGGTCTTGCTGCACCAGTGGGTCTATGCGACCCTGGATTCTACTGTCCTGGTGGCGATGATGTCCCAAACCCAGTTGAAACACCTTGCCCAATTGGTTTGCATTGTCCATTGGGAAGCAGTGTCCCAGTTCCATGTGAGCCTGGTACCTTTACTAACTTCACCCAGGCCTCGGACTGTCTCACTTGTCCTGCTGGATTTTACTGTGTTCCAGAGGAAGTCGTACTTGGTATGTATGGTATTTCTTGTCTGCACTCTGAATTTTCTTTGATTGGTACTCCCTACTATGACTAGCTTCATAGAGCTGGAGAATGATAAAATAGCTTGTTTCCATTTCCTAATATGGGAATGTTGGAATGGACAGATTTTTCTCAGAAAATTTTGATCTGTGTTCTGTAGTATCGTGATATATGAGGCATTCACTTATCCATATGCATTATTAGCACAATAATCCCTCTTTCATCTTGTTGGTCCTAGTATAACCTGGACACCAACATATTTGCATGGTATATCTAAAGATCACTGAATCTTACACAGTGTTTTCTTACCCTGGGTGAGAACAGGGTATATAGATCATGTAAGAGAAGATACCGACTTTCAACGTGACTTCACATGTTAGCATATGGAACTATGGCCGACCACTCCCCCATTTGCTACTATTGGAAATCCCGTAAATTCACGTCAGTTCGTCTTACGTACATGAACTATATGCCGAGAACAGTCACTTGGTTGGTGATGTGTGGACCTTGTCTGACATACTTTGTGATGTCTGGAGTTTGTCTGACATACTTCATGATTTGTGGAGCTTGTCTGGCATATTTCATAATGTGTGGACCTTGTCTGACATACTTTGTGATGTCTGGAGTTTGTCTGACATACTTCATGATGTGTGGAGCTTGTCTGGCCTACTTCATAATGTGTGGAGCTTGTCTGATGCACTTTGTGATGTATGGAGCTTGTCTGACATATTTTGTGAGTCTGCCTATCATTAGCATGGTTACTTGCAGTGTTCTGTGCCAGTGTTAAGAACATCGACATATTAAGCTTGTGGCCTAGCCAGATGCCCAGATTGGGTCCTGGTGGATTTATGAGTATAAAATTCAACACTGTTAATCGTTTCTCCAGGTAACTCTACCTCTGGCTATCGTTTGTGCCCTGAGGGATTCTACTGCCCTGCAGAGACTGGCCGTAACTGGACTGCATGCCCCGTGGGGACCTTCAGCAATGTCCTAGGTTTGGAGCTGGAGTCTCAGTGTGAACAGTGTACAGGAGGGAAGTACTGCGACCTCACCAACCTGACAGCACCCAGCGGAGACTGTGACCCAGGCTATTACTGCACTAGTGGCGTCGACACACCCACCCCAGCTGGTGGTCATACTGGTGAAGGAGGTATCTGCCCTCAAGGTCATAAATGTCCTGGGGCCACTGTACTACCTGAGGGCTGTACTCCTGGAACATATCAGGTATGGAGGATCTCAATAATCCATACTTCAACTTGCAGCCTGATTGCTTCTCACCACTATGAAATGTCCACATTTCACAATAACAGTACCTAACATTGTTAAACCAACAAATTATAACATGTTTTACTGTAACATCACTCATTGTGATTCTCTCAGATTGTGAAAGCTGTATGATAAAGACGGTAAAATTCACAAAATGACAGTAAAATTCACAAAATGATCTGGTTCTTAAAACACACTTCTAAAGCCAGAGGCTCAGGCTATCACACACTTAGGGTCTAAAATGGTGAACTCCTGTCAACTGGTGTTTACATGACTTGTATGTCCAGAACTTACATCAACTTCCGAGGTCCTTATTTTAATTTGGACAAAACAATAAAGCATTTAAAAATCAATAGTTAAGTCTCCAACCTGTTGCTGTAAGAGAAATTTGTCCTTGCCCGCTAGTGGGCACTTGAGTCATTGGGGGACAAAATTGGTGCTGGAAAACATGAAATGAGATAGGGTGTTGGGAAAAAACAGTGCAATAATTTGAGCAAATGACAACTCCAATAACTTTTATAGAGCATAATGTCCTTTGTTGACATCTGGATGCAATCAGATATCCGATTGTTGCATGGCATCGCACTACAATGTTGATGCAAGAGCAATACTTAGTATGGGTTATGTCCTTCCTGACTCGAACACCCAGTAGCAAATAGGGGCAAATACTCTTATCGTGTCAGTTTGAAAACTTCCATATTCCACCAAATTTAATGCAATATGTGCATGTAGGCCTTCCACATCGCACAAAATTTTTGAATGATGTGTCACTTCCCACAGCTGATCACTGAGGGCATTGATGTAAACCTTCAGAAAGTAAATTACATGTACACCCACTATAGTTACTGCCTGCCAAAATCATTTGTTGACAGCACACAGGCCTGCTGGTGTGCATGGGCTTATCAGGAACTCTACAAGTACAACAGTTATGTTACAATGCTATAAGATGGACATGGAGTGGAAGTATGATCGATTGAAGGTTTGAAAACTATAATTCTCTCTGTCATTATTCTCAGGATCTAACAAACCAAGCAGACTGCAGCCCTTGTCCTGCTGGCTACTATTGTACAGCCAACTCCACCACATACAGTGACAAGATCTGCCCATCAGGCCACTATTGTCCAATCAGAACGGAGTATGATATACAGTACAAATGTCCACAGGGCACCTTTAATAACTTGACAGGTAAGCTGTTCGGATATATTAACACCTGTCTAATCTGACACCTGGGGAAACTTGGTAGGTAAGCTGTAGGGAAGTATTAACACCTGGGTAGAAGATGTGCCAAAAAATTTTTCATTGTTTATTTGCATTCTGTCTTGAACTATTTTTTCAATCAAATCAAAATATGCCAGTTTCAAGATGCTGCTCCAGCCAGCACAGACCTGGTCTCGCTTGACAGCTTGGCATGTGAACACGCCTTAGCTGGGTTAAATGGTAGCAAATGGGCTTAATTTCCTAATAGGCCACCGTAAAGTTTTCTTTTACATCTGCATCAGCTAGCAAGAATATGGATAATGAGCAGATGCTAATAAATACTTGGATGCCCTTAATAACTGCTACTTTCTTCTTCGTTTCTGAACAGGCCAAGTCAACGAGACTGGGTGTCAACTGTGTGAACCGGGTTGGTACTGTGACAGTCAAGGTTTGACCACCCCTACTGGACGATGTGATCCGGGCTGGTTCTGTACTCTGGGTTCATATCTGGCTCAACCCATTTCTCCTGAAGGGGGGAAATGTGTAGCAGGTTGGTATATTCTCAAGTATTGGTACTTTGTAAGCTGCCTTGGCTTGCGACGAATCATCTCTAAAGGTCAATATTTGTCTGCTGAATGTGTTCATTACAATAGCGAATATACGCTATGACATGTCCACAACAAATGTATACTGGGAACTGTGTAATATTGGCAAGACTTGGTGTAAGACTTCCCACAGGAAAGGTAATATCCTGGACAAAGACGGACAAATTAACTTGCAGCAGATCCTTTTTCATTATATTTTGTGAGTCTTTCACCAATTTGTTTCCCAATACCTCACCCCAACTCAAGAAACTTGATGTAATACAGCATTAATAGGTGGCTAGAATGCTAAGTTGGCGGGAGCGATTGAATAACACAGGCCAGGTCTGAGTGAAGATAAACACACCTAAGTTCTCCGGCGGTGAAAACATTGTGTACCGGAGCTGTATGGTACCAATCCAGTGACTGTCTTCACCTTAATGGTACCGAGATGGTACCAGAGCGGCCGTCGGTGGATGTGTCTCTGCTCCGGTACCGCCATGGTATTTCTATTGTGATGATTGTGATTTTACCATACCGCCCCGGTTGTAATGTTTTTCGTCGTTGGGGAACTTATGTGTGTACTTTACATGTGCCATCGGGTATTGGTGTAGTCTTGAATAGAGTGCATTCAGCAGTCTGGAGCTTTCTGTTTAATGCTCAAGTTCTGAGATGGTGAAACCAGTGGAGCTCTCCATATATGAAGGGACAAATAGTTGCCTCATGTGATCTATGGTAGGGCCAGACTGCCCAGGATGTGATGGAAAAACTATTCTGTCTTTCATAATTATGAAACTGGTATGCTAAATTAAGTTACAAAATGAAGAGAAATGCACACTTGTCCAAATCCAGTACATATTGTCACAGAATTCAAACTAGTAAAACGGGATCATATATTTCTATGTCTCTGACAGGCGTTCTGGTCCTACGAAAACCCTTCTGTATGGACTAAATTAATCTCCCCACTCAATTTCTTTGCCAATGCACTTTACCCAAAACATGTGTATTACAGACAATGTATCTGAGCCAAAATTTCTCTGCAAAAATCGTTTGTAACCCTAATTGCATGGTGTGTGATCTAAAATGGTTATTTCCCAGTGTTGGGTGACTGAAATTATTGGCAAGAATTTTTCTTGAGAAATGGTTGATTCAG
This sequence comes from Hanleya hanleyi, assembly GCA_036873755.1. Lineage (NCBI taxonomy): Eukaryota > Metazoa > Mollusca > Polyplacophora > Lepidopleurida > Hanleyidae > Hanleya > Hanleya hanleyi. The sequence continues at coordinate 18,660 of JAVTVY010015821.1, read as the reverse complement.
ATATAATTCTTGACAACTCCAACTACAGGTGAATATTGTCCAATGGGGAGCTCTGCTCCAGTTGGCTGTGACCCTGGTCAGTACTGTGACGTAGATATGATGGCGACACCACATGGAGATTGTTCACAAGGCTTCTACTGCAGTGGAAATTCAACAACAGACCGACCTTCGGGAATTGGAGGTATGACAGAAATTATATGTCTATTTTTGTTTTAAAAATAAAGTAGTGTGTGTCATAGCTTTCTTTGTCTTTTGTCGTAATATTTTCAGTGTTTATCCAAATTATTTTAAGATTCTAGGTGTTGTGAAACATTTTGCCTAATTAGGACCCGCAAATCATGTTGAGAGATGATATGCTTTTCCATAGCAGTTTTCACACTCAAGGGGAGATAACTTTTACCATTGGTCACAATCAGGGGAGATAATCAAATTGATATTGCTGACATTTTGCCCTGGTTGGTGAATGTTTTACCAGCTTATGAGCTTTCATCACTATGGGTTAGGTGTTTCCTTTTTTTGTTTCCTAGATGTTTGATTTAGGGATTGGCAATTTTCAGATGTATAGAAGCCTTAAATTAATAAAAGCATTATATTAAAGAAATTATCATTATTTCGATACTAAACTTTTACAGTCCTTTGATTCGAATATGACTGTCTTGTATTCAAAAGTACATATATTTATAATGTGTGTTATTTTGACTTAAACGCCTGCATTATCTATTATGTTACTTGGACTTCTAATTCCTTTGTAATGCTGCATGTCTACTGCATTCTAGTAATGGAAGCAAGCATTCTTGTTTATTTTATTAATGTAATTTACTTTCAGGTGATCGTTGTCCATCTGGTTCCTACTGCCCATCGGGTAGTTCAGCACCCCAGCCGTGTCTCCCAGGGTATTTCCTGCCCAGTACAGGGGCATATAATGCTTCCTGGTGCATCCCATGCACAGCAGGGCTGTACTGTAATCAGAGTGGCCTACCACAGCCAGATGGGGAGTGTGATGCAGGTAATGAGGTTTTTGTCTTCCATATATATCCTCATTTCTGGCTTTTCCTCATCAACATAAAAGAATCCAAGGGTGTCTTCAACAGGTTCAACCAAAACTATGATACCTGCGTGACTGGATTGCCTAGGACTGAGTGCAAATTTGTTGTTTTTGTTTATACCCCAGATGATGGAATAATTTGATCTACAGTTAATCCTCTACTTATTGAATCACCCTATTAAAATTCTATAACCCCCGATTCTGTGGAGTTGTTGGAAAATTTCATCATCGTCTAAAATCAGTAAATAATGAAGAGGTTATTAATTATCTGCATTATTTTGGACCATTTTGTCAGTCTCTGTTCTAATTAACAGATTATTCCCAGCTGATTTGATGGTGAGAAATTTCACTTCTTTCACTGTGATAGAATTATTATAGGATTTATTAGACTTGTGAACTGGAGAAGAATATCTTGGACCTGCTCCCACTTACCCCCAACACCACCTTCACAAGGCATCCACTAAAGGGTCTGAATTGAAATATGCTTTAATTTGGTGGTACTTTCTGTATTTCAGGGTACTATTGTCCCGAGGGTCAAACTGTTCGTAACCCGTCTATCTACGAATGTCCACAAGGTCACTACTGTCCAGCAGGTGTCAGTATATATCAGCTATGCTCGTCAGGGTCATACCAGGTTGAGACCCGTCAGAAGGACTGTAAGGAATGTCCTGCTGGTTTTTACTGTGACAACACGCTCGGACCGATTGTCAACTACACTCCATATATCTGTCCTGAAGGTAAAATTTTTGTCATTATTGAGTTGATTACAATGTGTGAATTAATTTCGTAGTTTCTTTCAATCTCAAAAAATATGAATAATGGTGTGATTAACTTCAAAAGTTATGGCTGACTATATATTACTTTGTTTCCTACTGTTCATGCACAAATCAGATGCCTCTGCGATTGTGGACCATTGCTGGTTTCTGTGTTTTCGCCAATTTCAAGTAACTCTATTTAGAACTCTTCAATCTGATTTATACAGCATATGGTAAAGCCTATGATAAATTAACCACACTATTAAAATTCAATCACCAAAATCATTGGTTTTAATTTGATCACCTTCTAAGATCATTATAACAATGAAGAAATAATGGATTATCTGCATGTTTTAGATATGAATAATAATTCATGGCAGACCATTACAATGCATCTTTATTTCTAGGTCATTATTGTCCTAATGGCACCCGAGTAGCAGGCCAACATCCCTGCCCTGCTGGTACCTTCAACAACAACACTTCCCTCATCTCAGCTGATGATTGTTACTCCTGTCTCGGTAAGATACAGAAATCCTAGTAGGCTACTATTGTCCCAATCACCACACTGTGTAAAATGTTTTTCATTATATGAACCATCCGTCTGATATAAAGATAGAAGAAAACGAGGAAGGAATCCAATTTGTTTTCTGCTTTCTCAATTAACCCCATCTGGCCCTGGCGATTTGGGATGTGCTGCACCCTGTTACGGGTGGGGGGTTGCTGTGAGGGGAGGGGGATGGATGGTGGGGGGATTATATTTTTATCCATTAGTCAAGCTCTGCCAGAAAATTAAAAAAAAATCCAAGTTGGTCGCGCTGATGGTATCACAACTCAAACTTGTATTCCAAATATGCAATTATTCGTCTTTTTCAATGTATTCTTGATCGTCGACTAATGACCACAACATCAAAAGTCTGAGGTCTAAATTTTTTTCTTGATTTGTTAAGAATTATGGCAAGTCTATTGCTGCAAACAAACCTCAGAGTATGGCATGGGTGAAATAAGGACAAAACAACCAAAGGATATACATGGCCTAATTTTACTCAAAACCTTTTGTAGATATTCCGATTTATTTGTGCTTTGTATTTGATGAATTTAATCTCATCTCTGTCTCTCTCTCCCTCTGTATTTATGGTGCATTTGTGCTGACAATACTGAAATTACAATCCTCAATTTATACTTCATTTGTGTTCATGATATGATGATTTTCACTGCATCTATGCTGAAATTACATTGTGCTGTTTTGCAGGTGGCTTCTACTGCTCTGGTGGCACTGTCTACCCCTCCACCCCATGCAGTGCGGGTTACTATTGTCGGACAGGATCGATGACTGCCTCCCCCAGTCAATACCCCGATGCAAACGAGTGTCCAGTTGGTCACTACTGTCCAGAACAGACAACGGAACCATTCCAATGTCCACCTGGAACCTTCTCCAACACGACAAAACTGAGGAACATAACAGAATGTCTCCAATGTACACCAGGTACTGAAACCCCATTCAAGCACATATTGCTAGTGTTGAGGATTGGCCCCAACTTGTTTCAGCCCCCAGGGTTTAGATTGTCTTGAATTGAACTTGATCTATTTTCTTGGTGTTCACGATGTTGCCAATATGTTCATATAATACGTTGATTTGTACAATGGGCCTTTCTTGCATTAACACAATGAAGATACATGCGCCTGGATGAAAAGCCGTCGAGCTTATGTCTGGTTACAATCTCTGGGTGGTTTCACTCTCATTTCTTCAGATGCTTGAAGAATCAATCAAATTACCTTCATGAATATTTGACAACTGATTTGGAAATAGACCATTTATCCGAAGTTAAAAATATTTCACCATGGGTGTGAAACCACCCAGAGCCATAAGCCAGGCAGTGGTGGACTGTTGTTCGTCAGACAATGTCCATTGTTATCGCATTAATGAGGCAAGTGCTGATTCATCTTTAAACTCAAAATTGTGAAATGTAACCTTCTTCTGGCATCAACTGAAACCAGGAATGTAAGAATTAATGAGTGCAATGCCAACTATATGCAATCATCCTGTGACTGCCACTTCCTGTTTGTCCAGTTTAGAACTGATAGAACTAGTGCTTCTGTTATATCTTATGGTCCTAGATTGTGCAAGCTATCTTGTCCTTGCTTATGTGACAGTAGTTTGTTATATCATTTCCCGTCTTTCGTTAGGTTTTTCCTGTGCAGAAAGTAAGCTGACTGAGCCCTCACATGAATGCAGTGCTGGTTTCTACTGTACAGAGGGGTCTGACACCCCTACTCGTGAAATCTGCCCACCCGGAAAGTACTGCCCCCAAGGTAACGCATTTCTCTGTCGGAATATTCCATGCATTGGTCAAGGGTTGTTAAAACTATATTCTGCTCATAGCCCTCCGTACTGAAGCTGCATACCTTTGCAACTGGTGATGGATTGTGTAAGGTCATTTTTACCAGGCTGATTAAATAGGCCACTTTAAAAGTACTCACAGGGCCTTCAGTGGGGCGTGGACTGATCAACCCAGTTAAAATTAAAGGCCTGAATTATACAAATTTGGACAATATTTATGAGCAGTGGCAAAAATGTGCTCCCATTCCTGTACAGGTCCTGATAATCCCTAAATCCTCAAAGACGGTTCAACTTGACCTATTTGGCGATTTGGACGAGTTCTCCAGTCGCTGCGTCTATAACACAATCTCATATATTTCATCCCCCGCAGTTGCTTTGAATTAGCACTTTGGTTTAAACAATATTTTATTGAATCAGTGGGAGCACAATGAGCCGGAGCTCGTTAGTGTGTCGTATATACAACAATTAGTTATTCAACACATACACATAGAAGAATATGTACATATTCATTTATGGCAGGATACTTTATATGATAAGCGATGATGTGAATATTGTAGTAGTGAAGAATAAACATACAATTTTTTTTTATATATTTCGGTTTAAATAAGTTATTTCCATTAACGCTGTACTGTTGAAACTTTGACACCTGATTTCGAATTAGCACTTATTATCTGAAGCCTGCAGTTTTCGCTTTGACACCTGATTTCGATTTCAGCTTGACATCAAAGGTTGTCTGGCGAGTGATGAAATTCAAATCAATCGAAAGTCAAACCTCGCAGCGGATTGGCATAATGAGCTGATTGAGCACGCTTACTGATTGGTTCAGTGGAAACTCCTTGAGCTAATTATATCCAGAACTGCTATGGGTAACTAACCAAGCCAGTGCATCGATCCTAACATATCGATTGATACTTATAAGGAAAGGAAGAGCTGTGATGAGAACTACACAGACCCCAGATCATGGCAAGAATGACCCTCAGCTTCTTAGACAGCTTGTCATAAAAGGCGACTAACTGGGCACCCATGAGGTTCCCTTGTGTGTGAAAAGGAATAGGACCCAAAGGTCGTTATATGAAAATATAGTTGAAAGCATACCATCCAATCATTTCCGTTTTGAATAGGACCTCACCTGTGGGGTTCCAGGGTATGGAAAGGAATAGGACCCAAAGGTCGTTATATGACTGAAATATAGTTGAAAGCATACCATCCAATCATTTCCGTTTTAAATAGAACCTCACCTGTGGGGTTCCAGGGTATGAAAAGGAATATGATCCAAACACTCTGATATGACTGAAATATAGTTGAAAGTGACGTTAAATCATATTCACTCACTCACCTATTCTGTTTTAAACCCTACATTACCCTATCTCTCCTGTTTGTACATGTAGGTACACATAATCCTGTCAGATGTCCAGCAGGGACGTTCTCTAACAGCACCCGTCTAACAGCGTCATATGAGTGTTCTAACTGTACGGCCGGTTATTACTGTCAGAGTACTGGACGTACTGAGGAGGAGGGGCTGTGTACCCAGGGTTACTACTGTCCCACAGGTATGACCGAAATCAAATCAACCAGAAGTGTGCTTCCTTACATCTGACTAGCTAGAATGCATTGGCCACCTCATCTCTGCTTATAAATCATGATGTGACGTAATTGCTCACTAGGAACGGTATGTGGCATGTTTGCGCAGAATCAAAACAAGAATCGAGTATTGCATTATGGGAGATGAGGTGATGTTGGAATTTGAATATTGAGCCTATGAAATGTACATAATTAGTCACACCTATTATCATGTGCATGGCACCTTTGCATTTTATCTTACATGCATAGGGACCATGAAAGAGTGTAGTGATGAAGACTGTTGTATTAGCGCTTGTGCCATCTAGCTAGTCTAATCTAATGATACACACTTCCAGTTAATTTGTGTCTGATGTGACCAAAACAAAATTGTGACTGGATGTCTGACTTTGGGAAATTAATTCACGGTTTTTACCCCTCGGCCAAATTTGGCCTAGGGGTATTGTCGTCATCATGTACGGCTGTCCGTACGTCCGTCCGTTACCGCGATATCTACAGAACCGTTTCATGCATGGCAACCAAACTTGGTACATCTATTTATCTTCAGATCAGAATCAGAAGCCTATCGAAAATGAGTCATCTCGGACAATAACTTGCAGAGTTATGCCCCTTTTTACAAATAAAAATTCATTTTTGATTTGTTATTGTGATAATTTCAAAACCGTTCCATATACAACATCCTAACGTGATACAGTTGTTTCTCTTGACCTGAACTAGGTGCCTATCAAAAATGAGTTGTGTCGGAAAGTATTTCGCAGAGTTATGCCCCTTGTCTAATAAAATCCGTTACCGCGATATCTACAGAACCGTTTCATGCATGGCAACCAAACTTGTTACATCTATTTATCTTCACGTAAATCAGAAGCCTATCGAAAATGAGTCATCTCGGACAGTATTTTGCAGAGTTATGCCCCTTTTTACAAATAAAAATCCATTTATGATTTCTTATTGTGATAATTTCAGAACCGTTCCATATACAACATCCTAATGTGATACAGTTGTTTCTCTTGACCTGAACTAGATGCCTATCGAAAATGAGTCGTGTCAGAAAGTATTTTGCAGAGTTATGTCCCTTGTCTAATAAAATCCGTTACCGCGATATCTACAGAACCATTTCATGCATGGCAACCAAACTTGTTACATCTATTTATCTTCACGTAAATCAGAAGCCTATCGAAAATGAATCATCTCGGACAATATTTTGCAGAGTTATGCCCCTTTTTACAAATAAAAATCCATTTATGATTTGTTGTTGTGATAATTTCAGAACCGTTCCATATACAACATCCTAACGTGATACAGTTGTTTCTCTTGACCTGAACTGGATGCCTATCGAAAATGAGTCGTGTCAGAAAGTATTTTGCAGAGTTATGCCCCTTGTCTAACAAAATCCACTAAATCCTATGTTAAGTTTGCATATTATTTCTATTATCATGTTAGTATACTATCACATTTATTTATTGATTGGATGACTGATTTATTCATTTATTCTCTTAGACAATGCAAAGAATGCTTGCAAATCTGTTTTGAAATGACATACATGTGCCATTTAGTGTACATGTACTGTATTTATCTAGCCATGTGTACTGTTGTTTTGGTGAGACATCGATACAGCTCTTTCAATTTATTCAAGAAACAAATTAATTTAAGGGGAGGAAAACTTTTTTTTTTTCAAAGAAAGTACACTTACAATACCATGGGTAAATATTTCTTCCCACAAGCCAATCAATTGGTAGACACACCCTTATTATAATAGCTGGGATTCAGAGCCGAGGGGTTTGGATAGCGCAGCTTCATGTTTGCTTTTATATGTGTATGGTGAAACCTCTGATAATTCAATAACAGGAAGTGAAATTTTCCACCATAAAACCAAGAGGGTGGTCAAATTGATTAGAACAGGAATTTGACATAATGGTTCAAATATCATGCAGATAATCTATTATTATTATTATGTTGTTTTTTTTTTAATGTTTTTGAAGAGTGTTGGAAGAATATTTTTTGAGTTGTCTACATATCCTTTCCCAGGTTCAACATTGCCCAATGCTGTGATATGCCCTATTGGGCTACACTGCCCCGAGGGTTCCGATGAACCCCGCTCATGTGAGTCAGGGTATTTCACCAATCGTACCGCCCAGTGGGAGTGTGAAATCTGTCCAAATGGGTAAGTTTTGCATTTTAGTGTTATGTGAAGAATACGCTTTTAAGTCCCATCAGCCTTCCCTCCAGGGCATGAGTCAATGTCAGTCAAAATATCTTCTTCCTGAACTTCCTGGGTTGTTAGAAGCTTGTTCCTTCTATCTCGTGCTTAACAATTGCCATCGGACATGAAAGCGTAATTGTCTTCACATCATGCGAATGTCACACATTTGACATTGCAAGATGCTAGTTGTGTATGCTCGGCCACCGTTTGGGAAGTTCCAAATTTTGATAACTGGTCGATAGTGAAAGAAAATACAATCGAAAAGATTGAAGGCTCTGTAGCAGTTGGCTCTCATTCTTTCTCAGGCTTAAACAGAAATGTACTGTTCGTGTGAATGCCAGACGAAGGCAGTTAGCCAAATGCGAGGAAGAGGTCCAGTCACGATATTATAAGTTAAGTGGTGATAACAGCAATATTCTTTACAGACTTATCGTTTACTTCCCACAGGTATTTCTGCTTACCGGAGAATGTGACTGCCGGAGATCCCCAATCAGGGTACCATGACTGCCCTGCAGGGTATTACTGCCCTAATGGTACTGGCCTGGACTGGCAGCCATGTCCCAAGGGCACCTACAGCACCCAGACCAACCTCTACTTGGTATGTCTTATCTACAGTACAAGGCAGAAATATCTTGATGCTAAATGCGAGTAGAACGCGAAGTAATCGAGACTGACTCACGCTAGTTTATTGAAGGAGTCGCGACTGTAAATTTCGGAAGACGCGCTTTAGACCCGACTGTTTTCTGTAAACACGTCAGCGTGTTAAAGCGGACGATGGTAGGAGTGACGGCGAGCGGTCGACGCGTCTCAGTCGCGATTATGCTTTTGTTTTTGCGCGATTGAGGCGCGTTTTCCGATTGAGATTAATAAATTATAGTCGCGAAAATGATTTTTTTAACTCGCGTTTAGCATCAAGATATTTCTGCCTTGTACTGTATGCGATAAAAAGTAAACATTTATAAACAATGTTTCTATTTATTAACAAATCAAACCTGTTTCAATTCAATGCCATTAATCTCCGTCAGGAAGATGATACAACGTAGAAAACGGAAGTTAAAACTAAAAGTTAGCTCCCCTAGGCGATGAGTTGTCCGCCCCTAGGAGAGCCTCCCATTCACTCCAGTGCATTACTATAAAGGTGTCTGCACAAACCATTCTCGTCCTCTATTCTCATTGTAATTACCGAGACCCGTAGTGTTTGAGGCCGGCATGAGGGGACGGAGGGAGGGACAATCAAATTGAAACAGGTTTGATTTGTTAATAAATAGAAACATTGTTTACTTTTTATGTCACAAATCGTAACCTGTTTCAATTCAATGCCACAGTACCAACATATGGAGGAGGGAATCTCGGCCTTGTGGTAACTCCCATAGCAGACTAGTAATCGCTGGAATGACACAGACATGGATATCAAATCGAGACATTAATACTCAACAAATTAACTCTGGTCATAAATGCATAGAGTAATTGGAGAAACTGATACAGTTTACTTATCTTCTGATTGTCTCCATCCATGAAGCTGTGCTCGTGGTGTGGTACAGCAATCCAACCAAGATTATTCCTCGTGTGCCTTCGGCCGCTTAGATAGGTCCTCTTGGTAGGCACTGTATGTTACTGGGATGGTACTCTCTAACCCAAGCCGTGTACATACAGGGCGATACTTGGTCTGACCATAAGTATCCTGAGGGACACTCCAACTTAGAGGGTCACCAAGACCACACCACTCTCAGTAAAACAAGCACCCTCAGGACAATTCACCATTCTTGGAGAGATGAGAAGAACACGTTGGAATTGCCGTGCAAGTTTCCTGGGTCCCGAAGCTCGCCGTCAACCCTCTGTACTTGCGTCACTAATGTTGACCCTAGGGAAGACTGGCCAGGGACCCAGCTGAGACATCTAGAAGGGAGTCAGTTTCTGGAAGACACAAGCAAAATTTGCAGTTAGGAGTAAACCCTATCCTAGTGTCAGGCCTTCATTGGTAATTATAAAATCCATGGCCGGTCAACTGACTTATTTCTACCTTCTGAGATGCCTTTATCATATAATATATGTAATGATAACAATATGTCTGAGATGAGATGAGATGAGATGATACAGCAAGCTGGCTGTCTTGCTGCGAGGGTGACAATTTTGCCGCCCCCCCCTCTTTTTCTGAAATTACTCACAACGTGCTGGGTAGCCACAGTGGCCCAAGCGTGGTCACACTATTGATTGCACTGTCATACCACTCAGACAGAAATTAGTGAACGTGGAGTTAATTGATCAGGCACCAGACAGGACACTGTCAAGGAGGGGTCAGTTCTTCCCTACGTGCCATGACGCAGCGATGGCACGAATCACATTAGAAGCAGAAGACATAGCGGGGGCGTCAATGGAATATCTACCTTCTGCCAATTGATAAGACTATTTTATGGTCTTCTTCAACTACGCGGCTTTTTAAATGTCAAGCCTTGCTGACAGGCGAAGGGACAGAATAACCGTAGCCGAAAACCGTGAACGGATCGGTACGAGTAAGATGGTGGCGAAAGGCTCGAAAGGATATAGCAGAAGATCGTCCTCGAGGCCATGTACAAAGTCTGACCACACAGGAATGGAGTACGATTGTTGAGCGTACGGACCCGAACGAACAGACTCATTTTTGGCGATAAATTCAGGAAAAAGGGCCGAAAAGAAATGCAGGAACAATCCGCTGTCCAGGTCATAGGAGATCTACAAGAGCATTTAGTTCAGAAACACTCTGGACGCCAAAGCAAACGCCGCCACAAAGTCCGTCTTATAAGATACAGCTTCATATAGACACGGACTCTTAAGGGTTCAAAAGGTGGAATGATCAGAGCACACAGAACCACACGATATCTTATTTCGGTAATCTTTGGCGAGTACACACAACTGTAATGCGAGACTTTCATCAAGTCCCGTATCTATATGGTCCTACACAGGTATGAACGACTTTGCACCAGTCTCTCATATCTATATGGGTCGACTTATGTGTGAATAGCAAACATTTATAAACAATGTTCCTATTTGTTACCAAATCAAACCTGCTTAATTCTATGCAGCGTGAATAAGCGCAAAGATATTATCGTTGAGGTTAACGTCAGTACCAAATGTAAGACGTAACACCCTAGCCAGAGCAGAAAGATAGCCTCCCATGGTGCTAATAGAGACTCCATATCCTGGTGAAGGTGAAGGAGGAAGTCAATTACGAGGGAAATAGTCGGGAACGATATCACGTCCTCGGCACCAGGACCAATAAATCCGCTGAAGAGACCGAACCCACAAGAGATGTAGTGCGTAAGGTCCTACATATAATAATCAACCCTAAGGATGAGGACAGAACCATAATGTCAAAGTCTAACCAAAGGTGTAATGGTCTAAACAGGAATAAAGTACTTGATGGAAAAACAGTTTTCCGACTGTCTCCAAGTACCCCACGAAGACATTGTGTTGTTTAAGCACCATCCTAAGGTAAATGGATCCCAACATAATGTTTGAGTGATAAAGTCAACATGGTTCTGTGTTAATACAACACTGTGCTGAATTAAATTCAAAGGTGACTAGTCCGTCATTTACAATCCCGCCGTCGTCCCCAGAGAAGATCCATAATCCCAAGACCTATTCCATATAACAGTATTTGACAAATACTATTGATCCCAATACAATCTTGATGTTCTGAACTCAAGCCTGGAAATCAACAAGGTCTGAACCAAACTCTCTCTGTAGAATAACAACGAACCTGAGTAAATGACAATGTGAGAAACCCGAGCAGAATTGAAACAAGTGATAGGTTGACGCCAAACGAACGGACTTTCACTCCCACAGTGGCGTTATGGCGTACCGGAAATGTCTAACCGATGTTAGAGAATGACGCACAGATGTATGAGAGACACATGACGGTGTAGTGAAAATGTCAAGATGCAACAGGAAAGCGTAATGTGAAACGTTGTCTATGATAAACAACGTAGTGATTTCCTCATTCACAACCACTTAATGAATATACATCCTCATAATGGAGCAGGATACAAACTTGTAACAGTACACGACGTAACAGAGGGGCGTTGCAAACAGTAACCCCGTAGTCGATTGTAATAATTTTCCTTCTCTTAAAACGCAGTAGAGATGAACACATTAAATGCCTGTAGCGTTAATCACCCAATGTAAGCTCAAAGAGGTAAATGGGATCTTGGATCTTTGTGTCAGTGAATATGAAAATGTGTCAGTGAAGATGGTTACATTATGATCTCTCTCGATGTAATTTGTCTCCTGTACATGAAATACAGTACTGGAGATTTATATGGAGAGAATATTAAACATTTACAAAAATGTTACTATTAATAACCAAATAGTCACACAACCAACATTCAGAACAAAGAATTTTTCCAGGTAACCAAGAAAGATCCAAAAAGAATTTAAAATTCCCGAAGAGAGGAAATACATTTAAAGTCTCTCGCCGGCAGGAAAATGAGGTTATTCAAAATTTAGAATTTGAAATGACCTAGCATGAACAATTTGTCGAGAAGAGCAGTAAAAACATTACAAACAGCAGTTAGATGCTCCAGTAGACTGAACCAGTAATACATACCTGGTAGAAGAAACCATAGAAGACTTCACGACTTACGAGTCATTAGGCTTGATCCTTGCCGGCCAATACTTTCCCACTCATGCTCGTAACTTTAAATTTTCACATAGGGAAGAAATTAAAATTAGTGCATAACTCCATCTGAATTATAAGCATCAAACAGTATACAGATGGAACCAACTTGGTGTGAAACAAAAATCACAATGTAATAATCCGACAATTGTGTTTCAAGAATATCACAGTTTCACAATAAACGAGGTTGAGTGGATGAATGAGTTTACTCAAGAATAGATTTACTCATGTAATCATCAGACAATTGTGTTTCAAGGATATCACACTTTCATAATAAACAAAGGTGAAATGGATGAATAGATTTACTCATGTAATCATCAGACAATTGTGTTTCAAGGATATCACTTTCATAATAAACAAGTGTGAATGGATGAATAGATTTACTCATGAAATCATCAGACAATTGTGTTTCAAGGATATCACACTTTCATAATAAACAAGGGTGATTGGATGAATAGATTTACTCATGTAATCATCAGACAATTGTGTTTCAAGGATATCACACTTTCACTCACGTAAACCCACACGTGATCTCATTGTTGTCCGTCATACCCTTAATTCCATAAAGAGATTAGAAAAGAAGCTCATTAAGATGCGACTCAGGGTCGAAATAGAAAGGGGTTGACATGTGGTTACGTAACACAAACGCAACAATCATGCTTCATATTTATGTCAGTTTGAAAGACATAAACCCCCCGTAAGGTCTCTCTTGAACATAGGATATCAAAATCAACGTAATAATACTTGATAACAAGAGATTACATTTTGGTAGGCCCAAGGTACTGAATGTATGAAAAATGATCCTACCAAAAATGCGAGACCGAACAGAAGCAACAACAACAACATGAAAAATGTACGGCTGCAAATGAATTATCAAAACTCTTCGGCGGGAAGAATTATGAAAAAAACCCCGCCGAAGAGGATACCAATTACAGCCCTACTTGAGATCAACACAAACTCAAAGCATAAATTCATGAATCAACGAAACCAAACCTATTCGTTTATTATAGAGATCACAATCGGCCTTCAAAGCTCCGCACTGAAAGGCAGACTCCAAGGGAAACAACTCCTATCGTGACGCATTGCGACAGAGAATTAGGCCTAAACAGCTGGAATAATATGTTGATTTTGATTGTTTATTGGTATTCCTCCAGTTAAATTTGTATACGGCCTCGAAGAGGTGTTTTATACAATAAGATGAATCTAAATCTGTCACAGATTTAAGCAAAAATTAACGAGGACGCCCCACAACAAAATCACAGCGGGTACTTGTAGTACGAAAGGAGACGCGATATTGAATAAACATGGACTCCATCCCGCAGGGCTGAGTTATCAGATAAGCCTAAGATTTATATTGACTTTTAGAAAATATTGTCGGGCAATAATTTCAAGATAAAAATTTTGAAAAACTCCGACCAGAGCCAATAAACTTAGCGACGTACGAGCCAATAAACACATGTCAGATGGGGAAAAACAAACCATGTGAAGTCTAAAGATTTGCCCAAACATTTTGAAGACAGACCACGTGGTGACCTATATAAGATACTAGAAATTCCCCCGGTGGACGAAAGCTACGACAACATGTGAAAAACAGAATGCGGGGTCTCACACCCAGGATAAAACCCAATCGTCTAAAATTGAAGTAACAAGACGTTTACGATATAGAGTCGCTGATTCCTGGATAGACGGAAACGCAAATTTTGACACTCAAAGGTAGGTCCAAACGACCGACCCTAAAACGAGATAACATGGATTTAGAACTGCGTTTAAGATTCACCCGCAAAGGAGAAATCAACATGAGGTTCATTTCGTTCAGTGGAAAAACCACTGCAATCTTTTGTCCGACGAGAACAAAAGACTGCTCAGGCAAGGAAAAATCTTTGTTGAATTAGACAAAGAAAAACCGGTTTGGCTGTGTCAATTCATGCTAACATAGCCAGACCTGTACATGCTCAAGGCTGAGAAAACTCGTTCCCGCTAGGAATATTTACAAAGGCGGGCAAGATCTGCTTTCTAAGGGCAACATTTAAAGCATTCATGACATCTAACAAGAGCAAATTCCAACAAGCGTCTGTCGATTTCCGAAAGGGTCGGATCGTCAGAGGCCAGTAAAAGGTAAAAACCCGTCTAGCCTGGATATATAATTTCCCCACGCTAACGGGCTCATAATACACACACGGCGCAAATACTTCGCCGCTAACACAACTCTTTACAAGAAAAACAAACCGTGTGAGAGTCCAAACTGGACCAACAATCCCACACGAATTACATGCATTAGATATCGGAAACTCAGACAAAACTAATGAAAGAATTTCCGACAATAATGAAAGAATTTCCGACAAGAAAATAACACAATTTCAAAACCGATAAGGATACGCGGGTCGTTACAACAACAACCCAGGTTGTATAAACACTTCCTTCTTGTGTACTGGTCGAGGTACAACAGAGAATAGAGGACGAGAATGGTTTGTGCAGACACCTTTATAGTAATGCACTGGAGTGAATGGGAGGCTCTCCTAGGGGCGGACAACTCTCCGCCTAGGGGAGCTAACTTTTAGTTTTAACTTCCGTTTTCTACGTTGTATCATCTTCCTGACGGAGATTAATGGCATTGAATTGAAACAGGTTACGATTTGTGACATAAAATAGAAACTTTTGTCCATGTCGTTCACTCATATCTTCTGCGATTGGCCCGCATTGATGGGGCGTTTCAGAATTGCCGGTGTAGCTGGTCATTTCAATGCCACTGTTAATAAACCGTTAAATTGAAGTAATAGATTATTCTTGAACGGGTACATGTACTTAAAGTAGAGCAATTAGTTGTTTCATAACATTATTAAGTTAAACAACATGTTTGTGTCCCAAATCTTAACCTGTTATCACTTAAATGCCAATATCCTCCATTTGGAGATCTCCTGCAAACAAAATTATCTCCCTTGATCGCTGCGTCGATCGTCCGCCAGGTGGCGTGCACTCCGCGCATGTCCATCACTCTTTTTCCTTGCAGTCTTGGTGACAAGACCTGTTTTGGAAGAGCTCCTGTAAACAGTAACATTTTTTACACAGTGAAACTGACCTTACTGACATATGCGTTCGTGTGCAAACACGGATTAACAAGTGAAGAAATTAAAACAATAGCACAGTTCATTTCCCGCCTAATCACCCACGCCAGCACTCAATCACAATAGATCTCCACTTCTTTACTTAGCTAGCTACTGTAAAGATCGTGTGTAAAGCTCCAGCGTATTACGGAAGGATTTTACGTTTACAACGAGTGATAACATCATCTACAAGTCTACAAAGCAACGAAAAGATCAAGTTGGGAAGTATTCTTGTGTATATCTGTCGATAAAATAATGGCCTCTATGTTCTGTTCCGTCTGTGGGAAGTCTAAATCAACGACCGACTTACATTCTGTTTGTCTTGCGTGTCGAGGCAATTTTGCTTGTGATTGTACCCATAGATGTCAGGAGTGTCAACAATGGCCCGATGATTTATTTCAAGATTTAATGACCGGGTCTCGTGCGGGTTCCCTTCCCCCTGGTTTAATGTCGGAGACTAATATCATGACTCCACCCTCCCATTTTATTGAAAATGGGACGGCGAAGAAGCCTGCATCGATTGGCAGTCCTTGGATGGGCCCTTTACGTTCTTTATTAGATAAAGGTATTGCGCCAAGCACTAGTACTTTTGTTTCTGATCTGTCCACAGGTAAAAGGAAGAAACAGGTAAAAGTAATGGGGTCCGTCCTAGATGAAGGTACGGGAGAGTCAGCCGAGGGCACAGTGGAACTAGATCTTCCCGAAAGTGTGTCCCCCATGGAAATCGAGACGAACGAGATGAGGACCACTTTGACTCCGGGCATAAACACTGGTGACGTTGTAAGTACGCCCGTATGTGCTGTTGGGAATGATATCACTGGGGGGACTCCCGCTGGGAATACCCCGATATCTAATAATTCCCAGGTGTCGTTTGTTGGTCGTCAACCAATTTCGACACTCCCTGTTGCTCCAGGGGCAGCCTTAGGCATGGTAAGTGGTGCTGTAAATAACTATGGTGTAATACCAGGTATAGTTAATTTCAGCACAGCAGACAATACCTCTGGTGGATATAGAGACAATGTATCCATGGTCTTACCAGGAGTAAACTCCACGACCTTACGTAATACCCCAGTCACGGGAGTTATCACGCAAGGCCGGGTAGGATTAAATCCCTTGCAATTGAACACCTCTGGGTTGACAAACGCAGGGGATCGAGGTCATTGTTCTGCAGGAACAATGCCAGTTTCACACTTAATAACTCAGAGTGTTAATAGAAACAATACGGCATTGTTCCAGTCACAACAGGGTATGACTGAGAATGGTTCTGGGTCGGGTGTCATAAACCCATATAGGGCTCATTATCAACTTCCTGTCAGCCAATTCCGGTCGCCTGCGGGTTCCGGTATGGTTAACTCCGGGATTCCGGTTAGGACTTTCGTCCTTCCGGTCCCACTATAAGGAGGCCTGTTGTGACAAACCCCGGTGGGTTGAGACTTCCGGTTCGTCCGGAAATGCAGTGGGCTAGGCCTATTGCATCCCCTTATAGGCGGGTCTCTAATAGTCCACAAATCAATACGGGAGTTCCGGTTTTTGATGGTTCTCTGTCTGCTGTTATTCTGCAAAGAATGGAACAACAGGCAGCTGAACTAGATCAGTTCCGGCGACTCTTGACTTCCGCTTCCGGTACTGTTCAGGTTCCATCCCCGGTTCCGACACAGCTTCCAGTAGTATCGTCTGATCCGATTGATTTGTCTACTGACCCATCGATGAGACGTCAGGGGGTCGCGCAACGTCAATCCATTGAGGATAATGACAGTGATCATGATCCGGAGAGATGTTCATATTCAGAGGTACTAGAAGCTCTGTACGAGTTGTACCCTAATATGTCACGACCCCCACCGCCGACGTCCTCTCGCCTACATACGATGGCAGAGGCTCCGTCGACAACTACCATGCAGACGTCGTCACTTCCTGCGTCAGATGCCATTCATGGTTTATGTTCCGTTCTTGATACGGTTTTAGCCCAGCCTAAAACAATGCAGGAACGTATTACAAGAACGGGAAAATGTGCACTCTTTAGACCGGCTTCCGCTTCGGCACCACTTCCGGTGGAGAAGCCCACGTCTAGAGCGTACGGAATTCATGATTCGGCATATGACTTTAAGGCCGCGGAACCGGAACCTGATCTTGCCGACATATGTAAAGGCAACAAGGTCCCTTCCAAGGTCTTGATCCCGCTAACTGATAAGCAGTCTTCTACTATTGAAGAAGCTACGCGGCAGGGGGTAGCCATAGCCTCTCACATGGACTGGTTTCTAACGGCCATATCCACTGTGTTGAGCAGGTTGTCGCGTTCGCAGTTAGCAGCCAGTAGTAGTCCTGAGCTACAATTACTGGCGGATCTTCAGAACGTGGTTGCTAAAGCTAATGCTGATGCAATGGCTTTAGCCGCGTTCAATGCTGCGATGGTTGTTCATCTGAGACGACAAGCTTACTTGTCTTCCGTTGTCAACCATGCTCCTGATATAGTCATTCGTACTTTGAAGGAGCAATCGCCAGCATCTTCGCTGTTGTTTAATGGCATTATACCGTCTCTAAGGGATACGGTGGAGAAGGCTAAGCCTAATCCTCCGCCTAGAGCGGGTGGTATGGGGACAGGGAAACGTATTTCTACGGACACTTCCGGTCCACCAGCCAAGCAACCTAGGCCGACTACTTCCGCTTCCGGTCCAAAAGGGAAGTCTCAAGCGGCGGGTCGCATGCCACAACAGCAAGGCCAGACCAATCCCAACTATAAAGGTAAAGGGAAAGGTCGTGGCAAAAAGCAGCAGGGCCGGTGACGATTCGGGCCATGTCAATCTCATGACATGGCGGGACCACGAATTGCCTCAACGTCCGGTCCCGCCGAAATCCAGTCTCCCGGTCGGGGGACGACTTCAAGGATTTTGGCGGAATTGGCAAAAACTGGGGATGGATCCGTGGGTAATCCGTACTATTCGATACGGTTACCCCTAGAATTTACTATAGATCCACCCCTTACTGCTGCTCCCAA